>JAIPRN010003373.1:0-21915 GCA_025469175.1 Geopemphigus sp. TES_GeoC_2020 | reverse complement strand
TATATATATATTATATATATATATATTATCTATATATATGTAATTGTAACTCTAGCAACGACGTAAACATTTTTCAACGCGATGTTTTCGACAGTTCTCTATTAGAAAACTCCTATCTGTTGATATGAATTTCAAAAGTAATTAATTTAGTAATTAAGTTTTTGAATTTCTAAAATTAATATCGGTAAACTTTTGAAAACTGTTGAAAAAACCGCATTTTTTAAATATTTATACGTCACTGAAACTCTTGTAGGACACTACCGGACTTATGTATAGGACTGCAGTACCTTTAATCAATCGCTTTCAATACAAATTTGCGAGCCAGATTTATTTCTAAAAATAAAACATTATTTTTAACTTATCTATGATAAACTAAATAAACACGTTTAAATGGCCTACTAGAAATTAATTTTTTTTCTAATTTATAAAAAATCTTATTATTTAAGCGAATAATCGATAAAATAATAGCGTATTTATTTTTCAATTATATATTGGGAATTTATTCACTTTATCCTGAATAAATAGTTTTGAGCATTAGACGAGAAGGTTAAAGTGTAATATGGAATGTTTAACAAAAATAAAATTAATTCAAAGTCGAATCGAATATCATAAGCGGCACTTGGACGGAAATTCTTTTTTTCATATAAAAAGTTTATTCAAAATTTGATTGAATAATATTAATCCGAAACAAAAAAACAAAAGCATTCCACTCGAGTGGATACAATATTTGTTGTTTGCCTATATCTCTAAAGAAAATGTCGGAATTAATTTATTTTGGACCTAATGCAATACAATGTAAAAAAGAAAAACAAAATGTTTTTATAAAAATAAATTGTTTAAAGATGAAACATTTTATTGAAATATTTTATTTTTATGCACTAAAAACTTTGATAAAAGCGAAAATATATGCTTCGTAAAATGTTATGCATTGAATCATGAACGTCTATGACGGATATTTGTACATAAACTATGTCTGTTATACGATTCGACAGTATCGATATTAACCGAAGTTGTAAATTTAACGCGATAAAAAATACATTAAAAGTGATAAAATAAGATCAAACGATTAATGGATAGCTTCCTTAAAGCTCGGATTTTCAATTTTTTTTCCTCGAGCACTACAAATTATAAAAGTAACACGTTCGTTGAATCTATAACCGTACATATTTACCGTTCGTAATTATGCATACGGCGTATAAAATTTATTTTGAATTTATAAAAAACTCTAACTGGTTTATTTAACAACCTTAAAACGCTTATGATATGAAACAACAGAATAGTTTAATGACAATATTAAACAAAAATAAAATAAAGCGAAAACAATTTTATATAGGGGATTTAAACTTGAAAATAATAGTTTTATAAGTGTATATATATATATGTTTAATCTAAACTGTGTATCCTCATATGTTCTGCGATCGTAATCCCATCTAAGAAAGTTATTTTCGAAGTGTACTTGAAGGAACCTTTGAGTATATAGTAGGTCAAAATAATGCTATTACTTATACCTATAGAGACATATACTTTCTTTCGTGTATCGTATTTAGATTGAATATTTGGAAATAACATTTTATAAAATACGTATGTAATCATATCGCAACAATAACGGATAAAATAATTGTATTTTATTCGTGTGTAACAAAGCGCAATAAGACGTCATTACCTGTCTTAAAAAGTATTTTTTAAATAAAAATCTTCCAGCAGCTAGACAATTCCGTCTTAACTTACCAATCATAAATTAATTATAATTTATATAAATTGTCTTTACGTACGAAGAAAATTATAAATTATTAAGCGATTAATTTGTTTTTATATAAACTTAACAAGGTAAACATATATGCGATACAGATATACAGTATTTGTCCTAAATAAGACTAGACGAAATTTTGCGCGGTGCCCTCTCGTTATGGGCAGGAAAACAACGGTGGGGGGAAGGGGCCTTAGAAACGACACGCAACAACCTACAGTTCGCATCGAGGTCGAAGTCGTCGAAAGACTTCGCAAAAACGTCGCCCGGCCTCGTCCTGGCATCGTTAACACTGGGGCTTTGCACCATGGCTAAGAGTGTTCGGGATTATTTCAACCTAAAAAATGAGATCACTAACACCCTCCACAACAGCCCTGATACCTGTGAATTTTTCCTGTTTCCCCGGCTCAAGAGGGACCTGAAAGGTCGTCGGTTCGAGTCCATCGAAGCTGTTCAATCGGCTGTGACGAGCTGCCTAATTAACATTTCGGAAAAACAGTTCCAAGGCGCATAGCATCAAAGGCAATAACGCTGAAAGCGTCGTGTAGTGATGGCCAAGGATGTTACTTCGAAAACTATCAATTGTTTTTCGCGATAGTTTCAATAAATGACTTCATTCTAGACAGACCCTGTATGTAGTTCACAACGCACGCGTTGTCTAAAAAAATTAGAAAAACGTAAAAGGTTTTAAAAATATACAGATCGGTAATTAGTAAATTAACGGCAAGTGCTAAGGGAAAGACGACTATATTCTTGTATTGTTAATCGATCGTTAATTTTGTCTATAATTTTATTTAAACAATTCGCGTACCTTATAGTTACGTAATTTGTTAATATAAGATAAAATATGGACGAAATTATCGTACACACAGCTTTATTTCGTTCGTATTGTTTGAATTTTCGTTTTCTCGATACAATTTTGGTATGAAATTTCGGAAAATGTCGCCTATCCATTGGTCACGGCGATTATTATTTCGTTCTTAAGCTCGTTTTTGTATTCGCACAGTCGGCTTAACATTGTATATTGTAAAGGATCGAAGTGGGAGTGGAATCAATCAATTAAAAACCATTCCGACCGTTTTAATATGTACGGTGACGTATATTATATACATTCTTTCGTTTCCGATAAGTGACGGCCGGATATATTGTCGATTATATATATATATATATATATATATACAAAACCCGTTCGAATTACCATTAACTTCGTATAATCGGCCTAATGAGCCAAACTAGTTTGATAAGCGCGAAAAACTGCAGGTGATGTAATAATATAACAACACGATTAATGATTTATTAGAATAATAACCGTTTCGACAGCCGATTTTTATCCCAAAATAAATCTCTTTGGATATTTACTGGCTACCGTCTTGTTTTTGAATATTTATTCGCTTTCCAAAGACACTGCAAACTGTCGAATAATTAATGTGATAACAAGCCCGTTATAAACGCTTATTTATATATTATTATCGGATATAAATACAGAAAACCCACGAGAAATTTCTATAAGTTAAATAAGTAACATGGAAATATAAGAAATTCGACATTACAATTTGGTATAAAGTCCATTGTACGCATATTAAAAACCCGTCTAATTTTTAATTGCTTTTTTAATCGAGGTTTTCGGTTCCAAACAAAACGAATCGAAATGTTTTTCGAATTTTCTCGGTAGTTACCTTCGCGAGGGATATGATTGAAAAATTGCAAAATTGTCGGCATATTACGTTTAAATTACAAATATAATCGAGCGAAACACTCGAAGTGTTTACCAATTATTCGTTTCAATAACACATTTTTATAAAATCAATGTTGGGTTAAATATAGCGTTTATTTTTTAATTATTTTCGAATTTACGCGTCCACGAAAGTGAATTTTACAATTTGGAGCAATGTATTTCAATACAAAATCTGATGATAACGATGTCGTAAACGTTTTAAAAAATTGTCGGTCACGATTGTCGTTTTTATTTTCGGACGTTTAAAGTTTATCTTTCGGCCAAAATACACGATATTCGTATTGTAAATACGAAACGTAAAACCGGGCGTAACGGGCTATTCGTAAAATTGACGTGATATTTCGCGTGAGGTGTCTTTCGTTTTGTATTGCGCTCGATGTGTACAGCTCGAAGAACAACCGAACACCGACAAATTACAAATCGAATATTTACTCGTTCACTCGTACACCTCGCTTCTTACAAAACATTGTACTAATATAATTTCGTTTATCCACGTCCCGCGTACACGGTAATAATATTCGAAACGAAACCTGAAATTACGCGGTAATGTCGTCATGTCGGTGTCCGAGGAACGTAGAAAACAAAACCGTGTACAATATGTACAAGACGACGAAATAATATCGTCGTTACGTCCCGTCGTTTAGTTATATATACGACGACGGTATATAAAGATAAAGGGAGGTGAATAACGCGTTTAAACAGGTCTTCCATAAAATTGAGTGTTGATGTTTACGGCCCGAACGTGACGGGCGTTCGGTAAAGCCGTTTTCGTCCGTTTTGAGTTATCGCCGAAATTTATTTCGAAAACTCCCGATAAATAAACGAGCGCTTGCGCGTACGAAACGGTCGCTCGTGTCGGTGTTCGCCGGCCAATACGAACGAACACCGTTCGTCCGCCGATACGAAAATATTATCCATACACGACCGTGACGGACGTGTGTTTAACATAATGTAACGAGTACCCGGCGGCGGTGGAAATAGAAGAGGCTTTGGGGTAAACTAAACGGCGAGGAAAATAATAAAACGCTTAACGAGAATCCGGGACGCTAAAAAAATACGAACGAAAAGTACTTTACCGTAAACTGCGACGTAATGTAACGCTGTTATACGCACGGCGACCTCGATATTATTTTATATTAATTTTATATCACGTTGTATATATACATTATACGTACGGCTAATCTGTAAATTCTAGCGGTTTACACTATGTATTCGGTTAACGAAATATTGGACAAATAACGTTTTGCACCGCTACGTGTACGCTGAAATTACGATTTTCTAAAAAAGAAACCATTTTTCGTACGTCGTCGTCAACGACACGTATATCGATACTATAAACGGAATATCGGCGGTTAGTCGAGAGTAATTGATCGTCGCTATATAAACCGTCCGTGGATCTATAGCGATTATGAGGAGACGTCGTTCGTGACAACTTGATACATATTTTTGCCTGTGCGAGCGTTTTATATTACGTAAACGAGAAGAGACGGTGACCGGAAATTCGGTAGACTACAACGGAACAAGTTTATGTCGGACCGAGAGGTAGTTTAAAATATGAAACGTCGATCGATCGACAACGTTTCGATACGCCCGTGGCGGTTATAGATCATGAAGGTTAACCTATACATGAAAATACGCGAATGAAGGAATCGCGTGTCCTTCCACTACCCGATCGCCGGGACGGACAAACTTTTTCTTCTGCGGCAGCGGTGGTTTTTGCCCGTGGGCCGCGGGGGCAACTTCGAACCCGTCGTCCAGTTTTGTCGTTTATAATTACCGCGGGGTATATTCGTATATAGGTGTATAAATATTATTTGTTTCCCGATGATTTATTTGTGCCGACGGCGTTCTATAATAATTCATTCGGTGGCCGGTTAGTGTCACGGGCATGCGCGGAGTGAGAACGAGCGGGGGAGAAAATATTATACGGAAACGGATAAAAAAAAACCGATTCTTCTCGCTAAATATAGAAGTTAAATATAGACATCGCGCGAACAAACGGGAAAACTTGGCCTCGCCGATATTTTCCGGCGCGGATGTCAAACGCAGTTAGCATATGAAATCAACGCCGCGTATTATTATTTTATAATGATAATACACTTCGGTATAAAATACACTATTATTGTCGTCGTAGTTAGGCGCGCGTCATAATGGAATGACGACGGGAAAACGGCGCTCATAAAACGAAAAAACAAAAACACCCGCGGGAAAAATGAACTCCCCTTCCTCTTCCTATTGAACCCCTACCGTCGATATCGACTAGTTCTCGAATCGTAATCCCGAAATCGTTCATCGTCCAAACAATAGACTAGACTTCCCAATATGATCGTATAGTATTTCGAAAGCTTATTATTGAATACACGACCGTTTTATTACTGTGTATTAACCACAGTACGTGTACGCAATTATATATATATATATATAATTCTTTTGCAAAGATAATTACTCTCGTTTTAGGGAATTTTATTCCTTTTATTGTTCTCGATTTTTTGCCCCCCCCAACATATGGGTCGAAATATTATAAAGTTACGTCACCGATACTCAGTGACGACTTGAATCGACTAACGCGCAAGTTAAACGAAATGTGTACGTTCATATTCGTTTAACGTTAGTGCTGATTTTGGTAAAAAACGATCGTCATTTCGCCGAGTCGTATAACAAACGGATATTAATCGTCGCAGTAACAACAACGACAATTAGAATAATAAAAACGACAACCTAACCGGTTTTATACGGTGGACGAACATCGCGTTTCTCCGACCGATAATTTTAATTCCGGTTTTCGTCCGGGATTTATTTTCAATTTATATCGACGGCGCGCGAGTAACTTTCGTTCGCAAATATATTTTGCACGCACTGTTTCCATTGTTATTGTTATTATTTATACTTTCAGAATGTGTTGGCTTAAGGGACTTGAAAATTCATGTCCCGGTGGCGGTACGATCCGGATCCACGTTACGAATGAACTGTACATACGATTTAGAAAACACGGCGCTGTATTCGATAAAATGGTATTTGAGAGATCAAGAATTCTATCGATACGTGCCGAAGGAATCTCCTCCGACTCGAGTATTCCCAATGCCTGGCATAATAGTCGACGTGAGTATTATTAAACGTATATATTTATATATGCGAGCGAATTAATATTATAACCCATTTTTTGCCGTTTTATCTAACGCATACATAGTGAATCGTAACACTTTGAAAGCCGAAAAACGTATTAAAAAACGGCTTCATTTTTATGTATTCCCTTTTAATTCCTTCGAAACTATGAGACTGGGATATTTATGAGCTCTATAGGTTTTACAACCGAACCAATTATGGCGAAAAAATAATAATTTAAAAATTTAAACTAAAAAATACCTAAACATTTTGTTTAGTCTTAATAAATATATATAGAAAATGTAAACTCTGTGATCTGATGTATATATATATATATTTTTAAACGCCGGATACGAAGAAATTATATTTACGATTATTGATCTTAATTTTAGGTTCATTTCTTTAAAACGTTTTTCATTATTTTTATTATTTAACGAAATATTGAATTCGCGAAATACAGCTTAATGCTCACAGAGAAATTGCAACTAAGAATTACTAAGGACAAAGACTTTCATTTTTCCTTCGACGTATTTTTCTAAATTAATTTTTTCTCATCAAGAAAAACGAACGAACAATATTATTCGTTTAACATTAACAAAGTACTTAACGTCGAAATTGAAAATTTTCTCAAAAATTTAAATACGAGTATATAAGTTCGTTACACTAATGCGGCGTATACGTATTGTATAAATCAGTGGGCACCTGTGTATCGAAATTGCCTTTCCGAAGCGCCGTTTGAACACCGTAATATTTTTAGTTATAGTAAATACGTAGTAACAATATATCGTTTAACCGTTAAAAAAAATTCGTTATCTTTTACATGTATAGTCGAAGTGACGAATATTCGACAATTTTTGTTTCGTATTACCTAAAAATTAAAATATAGTTCACACATCGAAGAAATTATGCTTAATACAGTTTTAAAAAGCCAGACAATTTTCATTTCGTGTTTTTTCCCATAATTATACGAAGCATGTACAACATTCTAAAGCGAACATGGTTGATCGTAATGTACAAAACTTATTTAAATTTAGATTTCAGAAAATCGGATTATTCGAATAATGTCGAAAACTAATCGAATTTGTATATAAAGTTTCCGATTTCCAATGGCCGCGTTAACGTAAGAATATGCCGTATTAAATATTCGACTTTTATATAAATCGAAACATAAATTTAGATAAGGCGAATAAATCAATTAGAAACAGGTTTCCATTAAAATAACTAAGAAGTTCATCAAACTGAAAAACGGTAGCGTGTATCGTTTTAACGTAGCGTTTCAAAATAACGACAAATTAAATGTCAGGAAAAGAATACGGACCGTTATTGCACAGTGACTGATTCAGAAAATGAATGTTCCGCCTTAAACCGATCGTTATGTGTATACCGTACACGGGCAATAATTTTGTTCAATTTACGATTCGTATTGGCCAACTGCGGGTTTTCGACCATATAATCATTGATATAAAAACGGCATTGATGAAAAAGGGAGATAGAAATCTATTGATAAATGTGATCTAATAAAATACAAAAAGAAGGGATTATGGGTGTATAGTGTTCAACAACTTCTATATCGAATCGAAAAGTTTATATTTATACACACACACACGCGCGCACACCCTCGTCCTATTGAACTATATGTACAATGAATAGAGGCAGTTATTATATTTCATTCAATTTTTGGCGATTGAACTCTTTATTAGATTGTGTTTTTCCTTTCACTCGTATTGATCCGTGTTTTCGTTTCGGAGAACGCGTTTTCCATTTTATTTTTAAACCGTTTAACGTTATCGAAACTGCGTGTTTTTTGATCGTTTACATATATATACCGGGCGATGCATTTTCTAGTTGCGCGACTTCGTATTGTGTATATTATTATCTAGAGGCGTTTTATAGCGGTATTAAGTGTGTTAGGATTAACTACCGTTAGTCGTTCGATTATCGTCACATTCCCGAATATCAAAATTTTTCGTGAAAAACACCCGTAAAGTAGGCTGAAATCCTTAAAAAAAAATGCTACGTACTCGTTTAATAAAACGTGGTACTTATTCGTGTAACGAATACAAGCATTATTCCAATGGCCGGAGTTTACCGAACGATACACGGAAAAATTAATAAACGGTAAATTCGCCGTCGTTTCCATTTGAGGACGGACAGATGCATTTATCCGCCTAAACACGAGTGGTGTGTAGCGACTACATTGTTTAAAATTCCATTCTATTTGCATTCGTAGTGTCCCGATTAAATAACGACGGAAAAAAAGTCGTATTATTGTAACAATTCGTTGAATCAAAGCTTCAGGCCGCTTAATTAGATATATATACAATTCTAAGGCTAAATGTTCCATTAACTAATACGATTATAATTAAAACTTTTACGGAAACTTTAAATTATTTTGAAAACGGAGTTTTTTTGTTTATTTGTTTATTTATGTTAAATACGAGCCCGGTTAATTTTATACCAAATGAAATAAAAGACGTCGATGTATAGGGAAATTATACAATTCGTCGACACAACCTATGAACGAAATCATTGACGTTTTATCGTCTTTCGCAAAATGTGTGGAAAGTTCCTAGTTATTGGGATTGGGAATATAAAACAAAACTACAACGTCCTAATGCAACTAATACGGCGAATGAACGGGAACGGAAACGAAAAAGTTTTCGGGGCTTTATAATTTATCGATTTTCGATAGTCGTTTTGTCAGACTGTTTAAAGCCAAAACATTTACGTCATTTTCCAACCAATCGTGTTTATCACGACGAGACTCGTATACTTAATCGAATAATTCTTTTTAATCGAATCTCGAGAGGCTGCTTATTGAAACGTTATTCACGCGTAATTTCGAGTATTGATCAAAACTAATTTACGACTCTCATACGCGACGCGCGTACGATATGCGGGAAAGTTAAGATTTCTCTAACGAACGTGTTCTTTATAACGTAAAAGTTTCGCTCTGTTCAGGGTTGAAAATTCACCAAAATAATAATACGATTGGTACGTCGCACAACACCAGCATGACAACGTTCCGGTTGATAATAATTTACGAAATATAACCGTGCGTAATTTAACACCTATCTAATGCCCAATTGTGACGAGTATTTTTCGCTTTAATAATTCAAATAAATTACGTTTATACGTTCGTAAACGATTCGTGCATATTTTTAATGGTCGAGAGGGAATAAGGACTGTCCGAAAGATAGTACTGTTTATGAAAACACAGTACGTTACGATAGGCATATTTTGAATTCATAATACAAATTTTTGTTCAGTATTTATAACAAATTTTACTGAAATTTCAAAAGCGAGATTCGAAAAAAATTCCAAAATTGCCGTACACAATAATTATATATATATATATATATATATACACATGTAAGTCGGACGATCTAAAAAAAAAATAAAACGTTCACAT
This sequence comes from Geopemphigus sp. TES_GeoC_2020, assembly GCA_025469175.1. Classification (NCBI taxonomy): domain Eukaryota; kingdom Metazoa; phylum Arthropoda; class Insecta; order Hemiptera; family Aphididae; genus Geopemphigus; species Geopemphigus sp. TES_GeoC_2020. The sequence goes on along the minus strand of JAIPRN010003373.1, from coordinate 11,919 downwards.
CAATGAAAAAACGAACCAAAATAAAACTATTTAAACAGTCGGTAAAACATTTAATTAAACACGTTGCACGTGAATATTATAAGCTCGAAATTGTTTTCGCGAAAAAGAACTAATTTCGTATTTTGTATTACGTACGCCGTGTTTAGGTAGTTCGAATTGCTTGCATTTTAATAATAACAGATTGAGGTGAACTGTCGACGAGTTTACTTAACGAGGAAAAACGTATTTCATTTTTATTTTGTTCGCAGGTACAAGAATCCGACGAGAATAAGGTAACCATCGTGAACGTTCAGAGGGACTTGACAGGATATTATAAATGCGAGGTGTCGGCGGACGCGCCACTTTTCCATACCGGCATTAAGACGAAACTCACATACGTCACTGGCAAGTAAAATAATTTATAATAATAATGGCCGCCGTATATTACGAGCGTGAATAGAGGTGCGTAAGATTAGGTCGATAAGTACGACGTTCGAACACTAGAAAACTAGCGTTTTTTATTTTCGTTTCACAAACTTCAACATTTATGAAAACGAAAACCAAAGTGTTTTTTCAATTTTGATTTGACCACGTTTAATACGTAATCATTTTTGACAAACATTTTTGGGCATATCGTATTAATATGCATATATATCGTTACTATAAAAATGTCTCTTTTATTATCTACAACATCGGAATAAGAATCATCGAAATTCTAAATATATAACGAAATTTTAATTTCGGTTTATCCATATTTTGGCTTTTGTGTCCATTTCCAAGGTAAATCCATCGATTGGTACATCACGAAGTTCTATATGTAGATATACATTGAGGTAATGGCAGTGACGAAGTTGTTTAATTGCGCGACCTATAAGTATTTCCGTACGACTGATGCACGGTCCGTCCGTCGCGAACACTCAACACGTGATCAAGTACAGAGCGAATGGCGATCATTCGTTTTCGTGCTTAAATCGATCTAATTTTTCAATTCGAACGCGAATTTCGGAAACGGACGGAAATTGAAAAACAAAAAACGTTCGGAAAAGGAACGTAAAATTGAAAAGCCGCCGTTCCGTGAAAATCGGCTCGGAACGTTCGTCGGACAGCCAAGAAGTAGTATTGGCCGACGACAATCTCATATTCACCCGTAATCATCATCCACAAAGGTATACTCGGTTCAATCCGTCGTTGACCGTGTGTTGTTTTGTCAATACCAATATGCGTACACACACATACGTAAACACATGCGCGCGTGCACGTTCTGCTCGCGGTGAAAACCGCGCGGGCTATTAATAACGGGCGAAAGGAAATGCCAAAGTTATTAATACGCACACCACTGCAAAACGTTTAATAATTACACCGAGTACACGTGCACACGTTGTTCTATACGAGTCCGTGTGCGTATCGTATAATACGCGCGCTTGTGAATAGCTTTTGAGAACATAAAGCACAATACTGGTATGATACTATTGTTACGTCTTTACATATGTATATGTATTGTACACACACACACATACACACACACACACACAAACACATCACTGCTACTGTGACCGCCACCGTCGTCTCGTTGTCACTTTATCCCACTGGCGCATTGTATATCGTTATAGTCATAATAATAATGGCTGTGGCGATATTTCGCCTATTGTCCTTCTTCGCGTCCCTCGTCCGTCCGTCCTTTATTTGAATATCGGTCTGTCGTCTACGATAATATAATTGTTACAATTGCCGTTCGTCTATTTATTCGTCAAGCGTAATAATAACGTATAAAACGTCCCGACCCCGGCGTCGTATATGGGTGAAAGCGATTGGGGGGTGGGGGTGGGTGTGGATACTTAACGTCGTGACGCGATACGGAAAATGTCTCTCCTGCTACGTACGGTAGAAAAGCGCCTGCAAATTACGGCTGCGGATAGGATTAGGTAAGCGCGTTCCGTGTTAAACGCGCTGCGAAAAACGAACTGGATTAATCAAACGCCTTATATATATATATATATATATATATATATGTATATACGCGCGCGCGTGCTCGCGTGTAAACGCCTCTTGGACAAATCACAAACGTAATCAAAAGTAAGTTCTTCGTTCGTCATCGAGTGAAAACATACGCAAAAGTTTCCGAACAAACTTCCGTGGAAAACTACACCGAAATTATTATTTCAACGAAAACGGTTCATTACGATTTTCATAGTAACTCACAATATCACGTCGTATACAAATACAACGTTATTATCCGTTCGAAATAATACGATAATCGAGTGGCGTGACAATTACGACACGACGGTAGCGTACGAATAAGAATGGTTATTGTTCTTACGTTGTTGACTTACACGGTCCCGTTTATACGAGCGATGTAATTAACTAAACGGACGTGTTCCGTCTTTTGAACGCGACTAGTGACGACTGCGTTGTTAATATTTCGTTAAGCGTATATCGTTACGCGACGTAATATTAGTAATCCTACAGATATCAGTAAGCGCTTGCCCTAAGTAGGTAGCGAGAAAAAAAATTATTAGTACAAAAAATACGAAATATGTATATAGTAGCTATGTCTTTTTTAAAACGGCCCTATGCTAGTTAATTATATTTTTCGTTAACTAATCGCGTTAACGGTTTAAATCATTTCCTTTGTATCAGCTTGATTTTAGCTTGATCAATAGCATCGACGACGTTAGTTACGTATGATTTCGATAACCCGATTTGTTTGCCACAAATGTTTAATCATTTTTTGGATTTTTACACATTATTTGATAATAATAAGAGAATCTTTAAACTATTTTTTATAAAATATCGATTTCACGGCGCAAATATTTAAAATAAAACTTTCTTTTTGATAACGTTAATCGAGTGTGCATTATGAGGTAATAAGAATTAGAATTAAAATCACGCGTGCTCGCCATGCTGAAATTGGTAAATTTAAAATAGCGACGCACCTGGTTCGGTTTATTTACAAACGAAATTTTTACATACGCCCATATCAATTAAATAGTTTAGGCCATTGACGGAAATATGATATTCATAATAAAAACATGTAAATATCGTTACGTTTTTTTGTTTTATGAAAAAAAGTATTTATTTTTAAACAGACGACAATTGCGTGCGCGAAAAATTGATTAATAAACAATCGTCACGTATAATTTTGAACGCGATTTATTTAAGATATATTTGCAGCGTCCTGATAAACTCGAGATTAACTACTGTCGATTTTTTACGTCAACAAGATGAATAAACATTGTTGACAAAAATATTATGTACCTTGCGCAATCGGGCGAGTTTAAATAACAAAAATAATCAAAATATACAAAATATGATTTTAAAATGATAGAAAAACACTGTACAATGTTAAAAAAAATAAATAATACTAAAAGTTAATGTCCAAATTGGATTTTGCATAAGAGTAATTACTAAAATAAACGCCAAAGCAAGGAAACGATATCTTATCTACAGTTTACCATTTATTAGCTGTCAGCACGCCCTAATATTTTATTTTTGGAACCAAGATGAATTCAACTAATACGTGCCTAGTGTTTTTGAAAATAAATATTGTATACAAATACCGTCGTTTTTATGTGTCAAATTAAACATAAAATAACACAGTTGCCAATTTCAATTTGACAATTTATGAAAAATATCACAATTACTTTTGTCCTATCCATTAGAATATTTTAGTACACAATATTTAAGCTATATAAAATTTGTATCTAATATTGAATATTTAGATAATTAACCGATATTTAAATATTATTATGTAGTAGAAATATGTTATTCTAGATAAATTTCAAATTTAAAAAAATGTTTTTGTACGAAATATATTTTAATATATTTCAATGTTTTCAAATAAATTGAAAAGTTATTCGAAAATAAAAAATCAATGTTTTTTTATGTAATAGATTATTTATAAATACCTACACTAGAAAAAGGAAAATTTTATAGAAAACAATATTATGTCACATGAGTATGCATTTTATTGCAAAACAAAATTACGACGTGGAAACTATTATCATAATTAATGTCGGATTTTCTAAAAAATGTTAGTGTTTCAAATTAAAATACATAGCGTTATTTGATTAAAGTCTGGAATTTGTAGTTAAAATTAACAATTTTTTTAAGGAATTTAACTTTAAGAAAAAAATTTTATTTCGAACTATAAAGTTTGTCATAATATTGCGAAAATATTATAAAACAAATTAAAAATAAAAAGCTTAAAATGTTAAAAAATAATTAGTTTTGAATAGGTGTGCGTGTTGTGTGCGCGGGCACTATAAAAACATATTTTTAATATATAACAGGTGTTAGAAGAAATTCATTTTTTTTCAAATAGGTACGTTTATCAATATATACGGAATTGAAAATTCGCGAGTAAAAGTTTTATTAATTTTCATCATTAACATACACGTAAATTATTCGAGTTCGAGCCTATTATAAATCTATACGGAACTAGGAAAACAAGATAAAAATATTTTATCATAGAATAATTATCACTAAATAAATAATATTGATTAGACCGTTTCGTAAAGACCACCGAAGACAACGGGCTAGGTGAACTCGAAATTATAAACTTAGCGAAAAATGATTACGATTTGATCTTTTAATTAATCATAAGAAGTTTGAACAAGTGTCACAAGCTTATCAAACTATAATTTTCATGTTTATAAGTCTCTATTTTTCTTTGAAAATATTTTGCCTAATTCGGTTACATCAAATAAGTTATACCAATCAAATTATGGGAGTCGCATGGGCTACGTAGATCAGACTTTTGCAGCCTCTGGTCAGAGGTGTGCATGAAAATAATTCTTATATATTTTCGGCTATACCTGAATTGATTTTATCGAACATTTCCTCTCGAAAACGACGAATTAAATGTTAACATAAAAAATTGTTTTTTCTTGTCTTGACATTAGGTAACGTTTTACTTAAAATTTCTTAGATTACGCGTCGAAATTTAATAACTCGAACAGTCACAATTTAGGCTTTAATCAATTTTAATTGTGCGAAAAATTTGTAGTCACCCATTCTGTAGTTTTATCGGTAGAGATATACCGAGAAAATTTGAAAAGTCACCAAATACATTTGCTCGATTATACAGGTAAATTTCTTATGAATAAATAAATAAATAATATAAATTTATATAAATATGAATACAATATTTTAGAATTTTGATTTTATTTATATTGCACGTGTTTCTTAGTTTAATTTCGAGTTTAGACCGTTTAGAAAATTATGATTACCATAATCTACAATTTGTTAGTGAAACTACGGAGCTCGACGAATTCCGACATAAATAAACCGTTTGGGAAATCGTTATTTTTTCGAGATCAACACTATTGCGGTTTTTGAATAATTTAAATTCGGCAACCAGAATAATTAAAACGTTCGTTCCACAAGGTGTGTTGGTATAATTCAAAGGGATTTCCACGGAAAACGAAGTACGTAAATAAATCGTCGAATAGTCGTAAAAGTTGTTAAAAGTTTTTAATTTAATTTTTGGTTCTAAACGTTAAAAAGAGAAAAAATACAACAAATATTCGACGGGAAAAAATAACAATTCGTTGTCGGATGTATTTTTAACAATGTATAAATATAAATATAATACAAAAGTAATCGACTTGAGAATCCGACGCGATTTCTACTTAATATATATATATTTATATGTAAGTATATTTATAGGTATGTATTTATACTTCAATAATGGACCAAAGAACTCAAAAATTATTTTGTGTGCGTATTTCTCGGTACTATGAATAATGTATGTATATATATATATATATGAATATTAATTCAAAAATATAATAGTTTTGATGAAAAAAACCATCTGTACACATCATTCGAATGTGCTTTTTGGAACGCATTACTGTCAAGAAAATTCACGCAAATTCGCCACGTGGCGTATATATTCATACCGTTTTTGTGTATATTACGTATATATATATATATTTACGAAAACGTTTCGTAAGTACCCGTCAAGTGTGTTTCCTATATGGTTTACTGAGAATCTATAGATAAACGGGTATATATCGTAATACGGCGAACCTACATCGTTCCACGAGGGAAATATACGAACTAGATGTTTCTCGTCTCTACGAAACCCGGAGAGAAACATCTGAATCTGGGGAGTAGCTTAAAGGACTCAAATATGTTTGGGGTGGCATACACGGTTTCCGGAATCGCATTCTTTTGAAACGTGGTCTGGTCGGCCATATTTGAGTAATTCGTTTGTGGGCGATTTATTTTTTCTTCGTTTTATGGTCGCAGTGTGTTTGCGCGCTTAAGAAAATATCGAAATATTTTTGTCGAGATATTTTATCGTTACTGGATCCGGTGTTGTACGCAGTAAAATAAAATCATTTTTAGGAAGTCTGGACGATTTTAATTTCGAAATAATATACGTTAATCATTTCCGAACGAATAACGAATCGAGAAAATTTAACTTTTATAATTAGTCGGTTAGTATTTACGTCCTAATTATATTTTTTATCAAATATAATACGATATCACGCGTAACTATTATAAGTTATTACACTTTCAATTTGCACTTTTTTTTCATTTTGTCGCAGTAAAAAAAATTTGCGCGTTTATTTGTTAAAATACTCGGGTGAATTTTTTAGAATGTATACTTACTGTTGATTGTGACTACTTTCTCGTTGCTCAGTTGTTTGACAGCTTATCGGAGATGAAGAATGCCGATCATTTGAGATGCATTCGATAACTCGTTTTGAATTCAATGTGGGAAAATTATTTACGAAAAAATTGGAACGTAAAATGTCACACTATTCAATATTTTGTAGCCTTATTATTAAACACAATAGTCCGTTATTGAAAATACGCCAATATTATTTTATATTTAATTAACATTTTGCAATCGTAGCTTAAAAGTTAAATAACTTATTCTCTTATTTGTTTACTTAGATTATTTGAACAATACATTTTTCGACGAAACTTGAACATTTTTTTTTTTAACGAGTGAATCTTTTCATTGCCTCTATATATCGCGCTCACTCACACTGAACGCGCGTGTTTGGTGTAATTTCGTTCAAATTTTATTCACTTTTTAGGAGTAAAAAAAAAATATAATAAACAAGGCCAGTAAAACATTGCGCTAAACCGTGACATGATTAATGAAACGTATTGAGATACGATCCGAAAAAGCCGTGCTAAATCGGTTAATGGATCGAGTCATTTTTCTAGCGTCTCATCCCCTTTTCCCATGTCATCCCTCCAAAACAAATACCGAAAAAATAGATTCTATCGCGCTATTTCACTACTTTATATATTTATTTTCGAAAATTTCGCCACCGGCTTTAACACTAAATGATCGAGTAAAAAACGAAAAGAAAAGAAATAATTCGTTTAACGTATACACGTATGACAGTCACGAAACCAAAAATAACTTCGTGTACACGTATAGTAAAAGTTCATTTTTGTATGCTTTCGAAACATCGTCGTATGTATTTACATAAATTCGCGCACTTACAAACACACGACGGGAACAATTATTTATAAATTCCGTAAATTGTTATCATTTGTTCCGAAACTCCAGAAAAAATTGATACTTATTATTTGCTTTTCAAGTACGAATTTGATTTACTCTTATAGTTAAGTGTAATTATTATGGCCATTGGTTACAACATAATAATACTCGATTTATTCCATTAACAAAAAAGCCGAAGTAAGTTTACACCAAAGTTTAGTTTAAAAGACGGATTACCGCGAACGTCTATAACTGCATGAGAGGAGAACAATCGAGATATATTTTAATTCACTTTCGATTTACGGTGAATTTTTTGACTTTTGAAATTAAATCGAAAAGTAACGAACAATAAATAATTTTGTGTCGACTTCGTTTAACAAGTTAATAATATCGGTCGGTGGACTTATCCACTGTTGGTACGTATAGCCATAAGGTGACTGTCGCGCGTGATCAATACTACCGTTAATATCACGTTTTAGATATAGGCGATAGCACTCTGGCCCTGTAATATTCGCTCGAAATAACCGTATTGTGAAATTGAGTTAAAGCAACGTATAGTCTCTTTTTCATCACAGACGTGTACGAAACGCTGGCACGTCACATTCATTGCACCAACTCAATCACATACCGTGTGTTCTAATATTTACTCTGTGTTTGTACCATTGCAGACGAACCGTCGTCACCGCCGTCATTGCAGTCGAACAAAATGAAGTACTCGGCCGGTGATCTAATTAACGTCAGTTGCATTACACGCGAGAGCTATCCGGCAGTCAACATTAGTTGGTTCTTAAACAATCAAACGGTATTTTTCACCATTAAATCATTAAATTGGCGCGAGCGTCGTTAAAACGCAAATGTCGCTAACAATTCTTTGACAATTAACATCAACACACGTACGGAATGTCAATTATACGATTCGTTAATACGTGCGCGGGGAAATTGTTCAGAAAAAAAAAATGTAAAATTCCGTTACGGAAAATAAATTTGTTCGTTATTAACGTCGTTCGGGTTAACCGTCTTGAATATAAGTCATTATTCTCCGACGAAAATATAGTAGTGGTTTATTCAAAATGGAACAATTCACGCGTACCATTACAATTTATCGATCTAAAGTCTTTATCACTTAAGTCAATTCTGTTTACATTATTCACGATTTACATTCAAGTTTTTTTTTAAATTCGGAGTTGCTAAAATATTGAAAGAAATATAACAGTGAAAAGGATGTTCTAAAGGAAGATAAATAGAGAGAGAGAAACAAAATAACAATTCCTTCGATTGGAATATTAAAACTTTACACCCTATCGGACTTATTATAATCCGAAATGCAAATTATATTCGTATCTCAAATAAAATAAAATTTAATTGTCGTTTTTATAAATTATTTTCCTAAACAGAATAAAAATAAAAAATAAAAATACCTCGCGTATTGACATTAATTAAAAATGGTTCGATATAGAAATTATAATAATATTTACAGTATGAAATTTCGGATCGTCGATAAATCGAGTTAAAATGTCCATTCCGTTCAAAGTGTTTATTACACATCTATTATTACACGTATAATCTTTTGCAGCAGGTGAAAGAAGTTTCGACACGATATCCAGGACGGTATATTTTATTATTAAACACATTTTCTTCATTACCAATTCTTGGTGCCCTGTAATTCGCAAAACTCTATTATACACAACTCGGGCGTCTTTTTCTGTCAACATGTAAGTCGCGCCACTAGAATAATGCATTCGTTTCACTTATTTACGTTGCTCGACGAGGACATGTTTTGGTGACGCCACGGAATTATAAAAACGGGTGCAAATCATTTTCCGTCTAAAGTCGGCGAACCGATAATGCAAACTAATCGGCATATTTCGAAACTTCTTTAAAAAGGCCAGTGTCCATTTCATTTTACACTTATTTGCCACGTCTCTTGAAATATTATTTAAAAATTCTTTCGAGTAACACGAAATTGCCAAATATTAATACGAAAGCTAGCGATTGTTTGTCGCAGAAAATGGAGTTACGACGCTGTGAGGCTTATGATAATGGCAAAATTTTTAAAACTACGACATTATTGGTGTTTGTATAAAAATAAGAGTATATTAGGAGATACAAAGCCGACGACTAAATCGAGTCCATTTGGTATTAATTTTAATAACACAAATGCTTGGCCACTTATATACTTTAGAAGAATAACGCGATGTTCATTTTTCGGTTTTTCATTACGCTCGAGGATATTTTTTCTGGAGCAGAGAAGGGTGAGAGAGAGAGTGTCAGAACTGAATTCGAAATATTAACGTAAAACGTCGTAGAATCGAGACCACTTTTTTCAGTTCCAAAAACACCCGACGAACCTATCCCTCGAATCGAATCGCGTTAAACGATACTAAAAACGTTAAGTTTTGTGAGATTTGAAGGCGAATTTACAAAATGAAAAAAATCACTTACGAATACAGACGACTGATATTTGTAGATTTATTGAATAACACTTAGGTGCCCGAAATATGAATTGATCGGAAAACGTTTGTATATTTCGTTCGGTGTTTTAATATAAACTTACGTATCGACGAAAAAGAAAATATTTTGGGATCGGTATTGGTTACACAAGACGGTCTGTAGTTTTCAAAATCAATAACGGTACTTCAAACAAGTAAATGGCGTCGGTTGTAGGAAACGTGTTTTCACGTGCCAGATGAAATTTGTCGCGCAACTGCGTAACATAAACGTACCTAATATATACCGTAGTGACGATGACGGGCGACCGTCGTTTCCTATTCAAACGAATATCAGAAATTGTGGAATTCGTCGCCCGTATAATACGGGGGAATTGGCCCGAGCGCGAAATTACCCACACGAATATTCCTGCACAAACCCTTGTCGAACACCAATGGTGCCAACTGCCGAACGTTTAATAAACGGTCGAACCACAAGGATTCGAAAAATACAATTTATTCGCGTGTCTCGCGGCCGTTCTCGATCGCGAACAAAATAAATATTTTCCGACCAACCGTCCGGCTGAATGAACCGCTCACGTACCTGGAAACGTTCGAGTATAAAAATCGTACACGTACCTGAAAAGCTCGTTCGGTTTTTTATGAAATAGGCTCGTTTATTTTCGGCCATACTTTGTATATGTTACTTGAAAAACGTTAAAAACGGGCCAATCTTAAAAAATAAACGTAGAATAAAATGCAATTTTACACTACACAACGCCATAGTTGTGGGTAATGTATAAAATCCGTTTTTGAAATTGCGTTTTCAGCGTCAATTTCAAGTAAAGTAATATAATGCACGAATAATTGTTATTCGCGCTATACGGCGTACATTAACTACAACCGCTTCGTGTATCTTTAGGATTATACAAATATTATACTATTATAGGTACCGTTTAGGCACGCGACATTCGCGTGATGTATTCTACGTTCGTCATTTTATCGTGAAACATTTTTCGGAATTTGTCGGTATTTTCGTTTCGATAGAAAAACGGTAATTTCGCGACTTTTATCTAATTCGGTGTTCGTTCGGCGGACGTTATTTTACAAATAATATTGGGCGCGAACTACACGTACTTGACTTCGACCAATGGTTGTGCTTGAGCTTAGTGGCCGGCACTGTGCTATTATTCGTAAGAATCGTTTAAAGGAACAACATTGACGTCAGTGGTTTGTTTTATCACGAGTTAAATAGCGCGTAGACACTGATTTTATTCCGTTTTGAACTTTGCCTATTTAAGATTCGGCGTTGTATAGAACATCTTTAGTCATTGTATATGTTTTATGCAAGACGCCGTATCGAATTTAAAAAGATTTCGAATTTCGTTATTTGATCGGTTTAAAAAAAAATGTTTCCCGGACTTTTAAAACGAAATACGAATATTCAACACTCCGGAGAAATTGAATGTTCGTGGTTTTTATTTGCGGACAACAGTTTTCGAATTATACGTGATCCTATTTTGTATACAGTTATCAATGCGCGAATATTAGCCTAACAAGATTTTGTATATACGGTTGCACTTTTAAATTGTATTACAAAGAATGGGAATATCACTATTTGTTATGCGTTGAACAATTTTCGATTTATGTAGGAATATCACCTGATAGAAATGCATGGGTGCGAGATTTATCGGAGTGCCAACGCGTTCATCACTATCTCTTCACTCCAATATTTATATATATATTTATTGATTTCGTTCATATGTAAACAAAAGAAAATTTGGCGACATAAAAATCTATATATATATATACATACACACGAGTATATACACACACATTATCTATGTAGAAATATTTGATTTAATAGACGTTAAATTCGTTTTGAATTTAAATATTATGTATTTTCATCGTATATATTATTAGATTTAAATGTTAAATTGAGAGTAATATTATGGTTTTATTTATATTTATTTGAATCTCAATTCACAAAGGGATTTTGTAGTTTTGTATACTCACACACATACACATACACGCGAGCGCACGCAC
>JAIPRN010003372.1:0-21928 GCA_025469175.1 Geopemphigus sp. TES_GeoC_2020 | reverse complement strand
TCGGTGTTTTTGTTTTTTTTTTTTAGGATGGCCACAGATTATGTACAGACCCGCGAACGAATCGATCGATACGACAAAAGTGACGAGCTCGCGCGGTATAATCGTCGGCCAATTAAGAACGTCGTCGATTTATTATTATTTCGGTAATTTTCGAACGGCGTTCCGTAATTAGTGTGTACGCACGAACCACCGTAGTTATAACGTATAATTCCTATTTATAAACTTAGCCGGAAAGCATATAAACGTTAATCGCGTAAACACAGTTTCGACGATTGTTGCCGGCGAAACGAATATATAACGATCCGATTTGTGTATTCGAGACGATTGCCCGGATTACGCGATCGACGTGGCTGCCCGTCAACCTACCCGTCTTTCCGAGCACCGTACAAACGAAACGAAACACACGCGCCAATAATATCATACCGTTTGCCTCGTTCGCCGTATAGGCGAGATTAGCACCGCGCGAGTTTATTCGCCGATTATATAATATCACGCGTCAATCGTACGGGATTTCTGTGGCGCCGGCTGAAACCGAGGCGTACACACGGCCCTACACGACTCACATAAATGACCTTCACGGATTTATCGTACCCGCGGCTGTTGGTAAATGACTACCGGTATCGTCCGAAACGATTGGCGCTATCGATGGCGCGAGTACCGGTCTACAATCGGGTATATGGGGATTGATTGCCGAGGAACGCATTCGAATTATATCGGTAGATCATTACGTAACGATAACGGCCGATCGTGGACGACGTTCGATCCGTTTAAGAACGTTTCACTCTCGTACGGATTTCGAAGCACGGTCGGCGGCGCATAAATCCCGCTGTTGTTCACGTTGCCGCTAAACTGTCCGCGTTAATTAACACGGTCGTACACTCCCGTCACGCCGATATATAATCACACGGACCTTTTCGCCCCGTCGCGTTGTAACCATAATAATAATAATAATAATAATCCGCCTCCGTCAAATCGTAAATTTCGATAAAACGATCGCGATCTAATAATCGTCACCACCACGGTAAATATCCACGTGTCCGTTCGTCGCGATATCGACAATAACTAATGGAACGAGTTTATTCACGATTCGTTCGCGTCGGTTATAACGATCGCGTTTACATAATATCCGTACTTTATTCCACGTGATTCGACTTCCACAAATAAACGACGAACCTACGTATCATATTTTCAACAAAAAACTCGCGCTTTCGGTATTTTAAATTATCGTCGACTTGTGTGTGTGTGTTAAACACGTTATTTTCGAATTTGGATTTTAAATACGCGGGCGTACCGTTCCAGCGAAACGAAATCATATGCCGTTCGTTAATAATGGACACTGGCAGTTATATTGGATACGAGACGGACGCATACATTCGGTTTATTTGTAACGGTACGCGTTATCCGGAGATTTATATTTCGTTTTTATCGCGAAAACCGAATTTACAATTCAAGTTACTCGCGTTGTACAGTCGAAACCGTTACAGTGCGCAGCGCGCGAATAATCGAAACGTACGATCGAAAATCGTACAACTTGCGCGTGAACAATGGGAGACGCGTTCCAAAGTGAACTTTTGGTTGTCAGTTTTCGCGATCGATGCGCGGTAAACGAAAATATTTTCAAATTTTTAGAATCGACCGGACGAATAAACGTTCGAAATTGGGATAATGTAATTCGTTTCGGCCCACGACGTAAACTAAAAGCGTATAATTGGCCGTATACTACACGGCGCCGATGTAAGTGGTAAGAACAAGCAACACGTGGACGTAGTATAAACAAAGCGCTCGCTAGTGTATCCGAAAACACGCGCAGTTTTTGACGAGTAGCGGATACGCGGTGCGTTTTTTGGTGGTCGCTTTCTCAAACGTATCGGTTTACGGGACGCTTACGCGTTGAACGTATCGATATAACATCGTGCGTCACGACGCCCAAGTCATCCGACTCGAGCGAAATTACGAATTCGGCTCAATACGATATTCTCACGCGGACGACGCGGATCCTGTTATTCCCCGACCGCGATGTATATACGTATATACGCGCGGTATCACGTCGGGTAGCAACAGTTGGCCATCCGAGGCGGCGTTCTCTTAGAGCGTTTCGAAACGCGCGCGTAAAAACTCGTTGAATATTTTATAGACCGACGACGCGTATAGGAGGCGACGTGCATAATATATCGCGCGCGGTATTACAGACGGCGTTTCACATATACGTAGTAATTGATGATTGACGTTTTCACCATGAACTGTAGCGGCCACATATTATTTAAGGCGTTATGACGGAAAAGAATATGTATATATATATACGCGTTTATTGAAATAAAGAATCGGATACACACACACACGTCGGCTGACATAATGGGCTTCTCGAAAACTCCGACGGGTGTATTCGAATATTTTATTGTTGTTTTCTCTATAGACGCGTATATAAGACGTACGCGTCGCGCGCGGATAGGTGTGCTCGGCACGATCATTATAATATCTATCCGCGAACAAAGAATAATATTACGACACGTCGTATAATATACGTTTACGCGCGATTCGTATCTGTGAAAATGGTACGGCAGGTGCGTGCGACGCGAGGCTCGTTCGGATGTTCGTCGTTCGTTTCGTTCGCGCACGGCGTTCTATTTATTTTCGCCGCCGTATTATTCCGTCTAATCCCGTAGACGTATCGTTACCGAGACCGCGGAAATAACTAAAACCGGCGTTTGTTTATTGGCTTCCCCAATAACAAATGTACGACAAACGATAGAATAAAGACGAACGTAGGCGCGATACGAGAGGAACGTAACGGTAATAAAATTAATGAAGAACCGGAGAACCGTTGATAAGTAATCGTTAATCACGTAGTTGTTTAAAATGTTCGGCGGACCAATTACGTCGCGGCGGAAATTGTTCGGAAAATTGACGGCCCGAGTAATATGTCGCGAGGGCCGGACAATCCGTAATTACGCAAAGTCGCAAATAACTTCGTGCCGATGGCGGACGTGAGAATTGTTAAGGCGGAAAGAATGTATGGCCAGATCTAAGCCTCGAAAACGGTCTGAGACCCGGAAAGAGGAAAAAGATCGTTGGAATTAACGGAAAAACCGCTGTTTTTACGTTCGAGCTTCCGACCAGAGATATCGCGTGAAACGTTACGGCGGTATACATATATAACAACGCGTCTCGCTTCCATTCGGACATGTTGGACATGCGTACGTGGATTCGTCAGTATCCGCGAACGAAAATTAGTTACGCGGGGCCTACAATGTAAGCACCCACTCGTTTGAATTCGGTTAGAATTCGACGCGTGTTCGTAGCTTTTTATCCGCGGCGACGGTTCGTACTAGACGTTCGTTACCGGACGTTTTTTTTTTCGTTCGCCATCGTGTTGGATTACCACCGTCGATCGATTCGCACGCGCCATAACCGAAATTCGTTCCGAGCAAAACGTTTTGGAGACCGCCCGATAACGTACGGTCATTTACGTCTCCGACGTCTTCTTTTCGTTATTTTTGCCAACGGAAGGAACAACAAACAGGACACCGGTAAGAAATCGTCGAACGTTACGGGCCGAAAGTTGAATTATGAACGCGCGTAAACAAAAAACAAAAATATGGAAAGCGTCGCGATATATTACTTAAAATTTCGCGAAAACTACGAATAAAACTCGTTCGAGCTGATAAGGCTAACCTAACCTGAGAATCCATCATGTTTTACTTTTTCAACCGGCCAAACCTATACAATAATACCCGTTACCGTTGTTAAATTACGCGCGTAATCCAAAACTACTTTGTAAGTACGTAAATTACACGCGCACTCGTATCGATCGTTGTTCGCGTTACACGTAGAGAAAATAACGATATCCGTGCGCGGGCGTTAAAACCGCTAAGATTTCTTTCCACTCGTTACACCCGAAGGTCTTTATTATAATACTCGAGGCGATATCATTTAAAACGGTCACATATTACGAGATTGCCATTCTTAGCATTCATACCCGTTCGTCGTACCACCGGTCGTTTCATTCCCGTCTAGCGTTTACCGATCTAATTGTATTTTATTGTTATACGCGTAGGGAGCCCGCTGCACGAAGCGCCCTTATTTGTCACGACCGTTTCGAATATTTCGTCAATCCGCGTAAACAACAGAACGCGGTTTGAATTCGGCCGCTTTTTCTCCTAACGATTGATTGCGTGCGACAACAAAGAGAAATTTCGATAAAACGAATAATTACGGTCGTATCGTTTTCATATTGTCGACGGACATAACTTGTTGCCGGTAATTTAAAATACTCGAATCACCCGACGCGTCAACAAAACGCAACAACCTTCTTTTGCGCGCCACTATCGATTTGATTTATTTTATTTTCGGCGGATTCTCGTAGCGTTCGTTTCGCCGATTCCGTCGATTATTTCACCAACTACGACCGTTTTAATGTTGAACATTTCGTAAATAATATACTCGTTTTCATTCATAAAACTGAATCGAATCTTAACTAATCGATTTCGGTTCGTTATACGAGCTATTATATCGGATAATCGAAGCGTTAAAGTAAAAAACAAAAAAAACCTTTCGGGTAAAGCGAAATTATTATCGATATCGAAACGATTATTTTAATTATTAAAATTTGCGGAAAATAAACTTTACAAGAACCGATCAAAAAAAAAAAAAACTGTTTATATTTGTTTTCAAAAACGTAAGTTTTTCGCCGGTACGCCCGCGTGTTCGTAAAATTTAAATTAACTACGACGTTTTTTTCGTTTCGTCATTCCGCGACAATTAATTACGTCTTGTTGGTACGTGCGAGTACGCGCGGTATATTAAAGTTGTTGTTTTTAAGAAGATCTGACGAAAAAGAGATACCGACGAAATGTCGGTTATTCCGTTATTTTCGGTTTATGGCGTCAGATGGCGCCGAATGCTTGTTCCGTATTTAAAATATATACGTATATAATAGGTATGTACGCCCATAGTTGTTTTTTAATAATATATTACGAACATTTTCCGGGAGACATCAAGTTGATTTAGATCTTCTGCGAGGACACTATAGCGAACATTTGGTCGTGACAAATAAATATACGAGTGTGTGTGTGTGTATGTGTGTATAAACCGACATTCTATTTTCTAAATGTCAACTTGTTTACGACATTAAACGCGACGGTGGAAAACATTGGCTTAAAACGTATTTGACGATCAAATGTTACGATGTTTTTAACGCTACCGTTATAATTAAAAAAAGAAAAACGAGCGCGTAAGATGTCGTCGTAGTACTCGCTGAAACTTGTTCAATATTATACCAAACGAATTTAGAAGAAGAAAAACTCGAGCCGTGTAAACAACGCTGATATCGGATTTGTCCTTCGGTGATTTCTGTTGCCGAGTGATACGTTCGTTTCATAAAAACACCGGAATTACGTACTTCTGAAACCGACGATCGTACATAAACAATATCTATATAAGTATCTATTACGTATTTCGTACGCTTATTATTATAATATATATGTCGAGTCACTTCAAAAAAGTGCCGAGTTAAAAACTCGCTATTTTTTTTTTAATAATAAATATCGTATAATACCGCCGCTGTAACACTCGACGCGACAGCGTTCCGACATATCGCGTACCTAATAATATATTATTTATATAACGTTATTTATATATATATATATTCGCTTCGGCGAAACCTATTTCGGTCGATTTGCGAGGAAAATAGTAATTTTTTTATATTTCGTACCTCGAAGCCGTTTTTCGATTGTTTTCGAAACAAAAGAACGTTTGTACTTATATAAGGCTTATACCGCCGGTCGCGAGATTTTTTAACGATTATGGCGGAACACGCGAGTCAACAAAAGTCACGCGTCTCTTTTCAATTTTTTTCGATAAAATGTTTCAATTTTACAAACATACGGATTGTACTGGCAGCGACAAAAAACGCGTTTTCGTTCAAACGTCCATTAAATATTTTTAATAAACCCGCCTGGGGTTTATTTTCGAAACATTTTGGTATATACGTTTTGATTCGTTTCTAAATAAATATTCGAAACGTGAATTCGATAATTATTTTAACAAACCCGACCGGGATATCAAATTCGGTCCGTTTAATACGATTTCAATAGTTAAATTTGATGTATTCTATGTATTAGAATTATCGAATTTATGTTGTTTATGGAACGGTGAAACATTTATAGGTAAAATTTATAGTAAAAAAGAAACGTGTATTTTCAACGCCGACATTTTCGAAAAAATAAATATCACTATTTTTTAAAGAATCCAACGGTTTAAAATCGGGAAAAAATTACGTTGATATTTTAATCGATACGCTCGCGACGTTTTCAAACTTTTCGTAAAGAAATACACGGACGAGCGGTTTTCCATTTTGTCGAAATTCCGTTTAATCATTCCGTAATCGTACAAGCGAACCAACAACGACATAAAGGAAGTACACCTGCCCATGTATATATATATCAATACCGTGTAATCTTTCGGGTTTCGTTCGCCATTAGTATATGGGGCACAGATACAATTTATGGCGTTGGTAAAAAAAACCGGAAGTTTTCGCGTTGGCAAAAGTAACTTTGTCACGGGCTTACGCGCGATCGAATCAAAAGCCAATAATTGCGGGCAATATATGAACGCGCCGATAAAATGGAATTTATCGTTTACGGGGGATGGGAGTAAAAAAAAAGAAACGGACGACCGTTTAGGGGCATTACACAAGTGGGGCGTTCGTTTCAAAACGATAACCCGCGCAATATATGGAAGCGATTCCAATATTCGTCGGAGACGATGAATGTCCGAACGATTTCATCGATTCGACCGCGTTTTTTGATACTTTGAATCGTTCGAATACTAGAAATTATTCGATTGTGTTTTCAAAAAAAAAAAAACCGTCGCGCGAGATACGTTCCAAAAATTTTAAATCGAAAATCTCTACGCGCGTATTTTAAAAACCGAATTCAATAAGCTACGTCGCGCTACGAACGAACGCGTCGTGAGCAAAAACACCTATCGAAAAGAGACGCCAATTGTCGTCGATAAAATAAGTCATTCTACGGCCGACGATAATATTTTTAACACCGACCACGTTTAATGGCTTCGTTTTCGTGAAAACGCCCGAATATTCCGTTTAATTGACCCGGAATCCGTTACAGCGTACAACGTTAATTACATTTCAATTTTCTTTATAGTTTTGCTTACACCCGACAGTCGCGTTATATATTTTATATTGTAATTGTTTAAAACGGCGAAACCGTTATAATATTTTGTCGCGTTCTAATTTTTCGTTTTAATTTCTCAAAAAATATTCGATAAAAAATTATAAAAAAAAAAAAACGCTTCGCAACGCGTATTACGACGATTTTCTAAGAACATTCTGTAAGTGCATATAAAGTCCTACTATCTACGCATATGGACGACCGCGAACAATTTCTCGAGTACAAAGAGGACGACGTATATTTTAAAACGTTATTACTATTATTCTAACGTAAATTATTATTAACGGTATAAATCACGTCATTCGAACGTACGTATAAACGTTATTTACAATTATAGAACAAATCGTAGAAATGGACGCGAGACATTCTCTAAAACAATTTTTTCCAATCGGTCTTTCTCGGTTAGCACTTGTTCACGACGAACACTCAATAGCCCCAGTTCGAGTTTACTTTTAATTATTGTCGATCGAAAACCGTGATTAACACGGTAACCTACCGACAACTCGCTTGTTGGGAAACACTTATTTCCGAAGCAACCGTTACGTACAAAAAGAATATTACGACCGTTATTGAGCGCGCCAATAAAATCTTAACGGTTTTCGTTCGTCGCACATTTAACGTCCACACGAATCTTCCACGTCGGTTAAACGCGTTTCCAATTTCGTAGCGATAAATATTTATTAACGTATCGGTTTTTATTTTTTCGTTTTATTGTAAAAACCGTTTTTAATTTTCTTTTTCAAACCGTCCTTGGAACGGATCGTGTTATTGCGTCGAACGATGCCGCGAACATTGACGTTCGATAATAATTGTCGGAGACCGTGGTGGTGTAGCTCGACCTACGCGTATGTTACTGGAATCTCGAGCGGCGGCGACAAATCCAACGTCGATAAATTCGTCCGCGTTATTTCGACGATTAGCTAACGTGAACGTAGAACGCGACCGTTCTAAAAAACGAAACTCGAGACGGTATTCGTACGTCCCGGACGACGGACACGGCGTGCCGGCGTTATGACATTTTCCGAAGCGTTCCGTGAAACGCGAAAAACGAAATTCGTATCCGCCTTTCGCGCCATTGTCGCCGGCCAGCCGATAAAAACGCCTATTTATGTTGTTATACCGCGGCCGGGCCTGTTCGCGCACGTATAATAATGATCCGCGCACTTGCAACATCGCGCGCGCACACACACATATATGTATACGCACACGTCACATATATATATGTTGAATATCCGACCGCGTGTCCCAAAATGATTCATTGGTCCACATTTCGTGCGTGTCCGCCGTACATTATATTATTTTTGTGCGTATATATGCACGTATACGCGCACTCACGAGTATACGCATCAGTGGCAGTCCGTCCGACATAATCGAGATAATTGATGTACGTTGTATAATACCACGTGTGTGTGGTGACTGCTGTGCAACCGCGGAGGTTTCTAGACGTATATTATGTGTGGTCCTTTATATACACACGCGTATAATAAATAAATCGAGTTTTTAGTCCGTTCGAACGTGAAATTCGGGACTCCGCCGAACGCGGCGGGGCGACTCCGCGAAAATATACCCGCGCAATTCGTCTCTTTGTATTTGGCGGCCATATACGAATCGGACGTACCAACGGCGGGATTCCGGCAGCGAGGATAATAACGACGAAAATAGCCGACCATATCGACAGCGAAATAACCCACGCGAACAACCGATCCCGCGATAGCTAACCCATTAGTACGCCGATTCGTTATACGCAAACAATTCTTATAGTTACGCGCGAACAGCTGTAACCGTAATAATTGTACGGCGGTGGTCTATCTTTTTGTTCCTCGCGTTATTTTTCGGTTGGTCAGCCACCGCCAGGCGATTTACCGTAATCGTGTACGCCGGGGGCACAACATTGTACGTTTGAGATCCTAAAACTACGGTTACCGATAACATATTCGCTATCGTTTCGCTTAATCGATTCGCCGTTTAACCATTTTTCGTTTCGTATCGTCTTATGGCCGTCGCAAATACAAAACGTTGCGATTTCGCCGTCATCTCCGTTGACAGTCAATTGTCGTCGTAAATATTTACGCGAACGAAGAATCGAGCCTGTTTTTGATTAAAATTGTTAGAAACGTATAACTCGTAACTCTTTACGGCGAAAATATTTTATATTCGTCGAACAAAGAATAGTGATTTCGATATTTTATTATGTTATAAGTTTCGACTCGTATCAAAAAAAAAAAAAAAAAAAATGAAAAACTAGGCGCGCGAGAGAATTCTACAGATATGTCGAAAACAAGGGAGAACAGAAATCGTGCTAGAAAAACTTATCGGATTTCTCGAAGTAACGCGAAATAAGTATCACGTCTTTTGGAAATTCGAACTTTAAACGGTTCCAGAAGAAAGTTTACCCTCATATCGTACGTTCCCATGATCCCGTTTGACATGCGCTTCCAATTCTCAAACGCTCTAAAGTTTCCTACGAAAAACTTCGTTAATCGCGAAAAATTAAATAAATTATTCGGAGTAACGTTCAAAATCGGAGGTATAGACTTGAGTTCAGATCGATTCCGTATGGACAATGTAATACGAACAAATCTAAAACTGAAAACGCCAAAACTCATTTCGCGACGAAAAATATGTACTTAGCCGGACGTATTTTATTTTGTATTTTTTAAAGGACCGAGTAATGTTAACCAGAACTACTTAATATATAAATATATGTGATCATAAATCGTCTTGGAAAATATGCGACTGGGAGTTTAGAATTAAAATCGAACGTTTCTTTAGTTCAAAAATATGTATTTTACTGTCTAAACACTTTGATAAATACGTACGCAACGTTATTATTACGCGTGCCGTTTATTATATCGCAACAATTCGAATTTTACTCGAACGATTTAATCGTTCGAACGAGATGACACCGACATTCGTAATGGCGTGTATGCGTTCCCAGCAAAGCCAACTCAGATAACTAGTCCATGTTTATAAATACGAGGTTTCTAAAACGAAAAAATAAAATCGGAAACGATATCGAAGACACTCGACAAACAACGTATGATTTATCGGGAACCGAAGACGTTTCGATATTTATGTTAATTACGTTCAATTAATAACGATAAAGACTATAATTCGTTTAGATTGTAGAAAACGGTCGCTTTAAATAATTTATAACGAACCCCGTCCGTAATACATAAATAATACGAAATATATCTGTAAATGGTGCACGACTACTCGCGGAAAACGAAAAATCGTACACGACCTATTATCCAGAACGTATACGCGGGATTGCGTTTGGAAACGCGCATTAATTAACACGAGTACCCGTATACTTTGGGCGTAATTGGATCCCTATAATATTATTATTATTACCCAAAAATCCCCGCACAATTCCGTATCTTTCTCCGGATTTATACGTTTCCCGTTGCTCGGTCGGTCGTTTTACGGATTACGGTATATTAACAACCATGGTCTTCCACAGCGCCCGTCGTGTGTATTTAATACATTCGCGACGCACTCCGGTAACGGTTGTAAATAATCGTAATAACGTATCCCACTAATCCCTATCTCGAATTTCGGGCCCACTCGACGCCTCCTCCCCGGCGGAGTATACGTTTTTAATTTCGCGTCCCGCGATTACAGCCGCCGCTCGGCACGTCCGCGCGGAACGTTCGGCACGCGATAATTCGTTCCGCGTCCGTGTTTCGTGAACATCGACGACGGTCTACGGATGGACAAAACCCGAACAGCCGTTTCCTCTTCGTAACGGCGGCGAAACTTCGAATTGATTTCGATTTCGAGAAAAGACCAACCGTCGAGTTATTCGAGCACGCGTACTGTCTATTTTGGCTGTTGTTTGCATCTCCTCCAATCATCGAGCGAATAAACGTTGACCGGAAATTCTTTTATCCATTTTTCGCCGGAAGCGTTACGGTTTTCTCGCAACGTCTCAGAACCACTGGCGGCCACCGACCGCGGATATAAGCGCCTTCGCGAAGAATTTTACGCGTTACTAAATTCCGTCCCTTATTCGTTATTAAGCTCGATTTATTCCCGAGTCATTGGAAAGCCTTACGTTCCGGCTATAAATATATAGCGGATATTAAAAATAAACAAAAGCGGTAGAATCGTCGAAAAAAAATTCGTTTACCGATATTACTTCCACGAAATCATCCGTCAAATGTAACGCGCACGTCCGTGTTCGTATCTTTCACCATTCAACGCGACATAATACCTATTTCGAGACGAATTACTCGATTTCCTTCGACGTTTACTCGAACGGCGAATACGTCCTCCATTTTTGGGCGTTTCGTCCTCTCCGAAAGTACGCGATATTACCTATTTCGTTCGTCAAAAAAACAAAATTAACCGATTATAATTAATTTTTAAAAACGAAAGGGACGTTTTGCGCGAGTTCTTTTCAAGACGTTATATTATTAGAGCTAAAATGCCGGAATACGTAATTATACGCGGTATTTAATATCGTCGCGTCAAAAGAAGTTCTACTCGTTCCCGAAATTAAAATTTTGTTTAAAAACATTATAAACGACGAATCCCTAAAGCTCGTTATAAAGTTCGTAGCTCACAATTTTCAACTGCGTAACGACCCGAGAGTTTCGAAAAGTTCTTTTACGTTATTACTAAAAACGTATTTTTTACTTAGGTAATAAAATTTCGTTTATGTGTCTCGAAACCGAGTGTGTAATTACATTCCATCGCATCGGTGATTATACGGCTTCTGCGCTGATTTCTTTCTAATTTTACCGAATGAAAATGGTTTGAAGACTTTATTCTTCGTGTGTCCGTTTAAAAGGGCTCCAATAAACAACGCGCTTAAAACGGATCGATAATTCGTTCACGTTGAAAAGTCTCGACGGGCGTTCAAAACATTTTCAAAAATGAAGTCCGCTTCAATAACGCAACGTTCGGTTTTTCTTTCCGTTCGACGAAAGCGTTTACAACCGCAAAATAAAAACCGATTCGTTATAATGTATGCCGCGATTAATAGTAATCGATATCCACGCAGCTAATAGCGACGTAGTCGATTGAATACGAAATCTGGATATTCATTCATAATCTATAGTTCCAAATATATCCCAACTATAATAGTTACCATTTGTCTCGATAAGCTTGTTTTTATTTATTTATTTATATTTTGTTTTGTTATTTCACGTCTACGTGGTATATCTGTCTGTGAATATTTACACGTCTAATTTTGTTGCTCTACTCTGTCATACGAAATATATAATAGTACTTGGTCCGTTCGAAATACTTACGAAAATAGTTTAATCGAACCATTTCAAAAAAACACGAACAACACGCTCATATTTTATTATAAACGAGACGTTGAATCGAACAACGTATGACGAATAATAATAATTCGTTTTTAAACTCGTCTCGATTTTGTGCGATTTTACACGCTCCCTAAGCCAAAAATATTTAACCGCGTTAATTTACGTTGCGACCTATGGCGCGGTGTTTTTGTTTTGTTTTTAGTTTCAAATAATAAAATTATAGTAGCTCGACGATTACGAAATATATCTCGCGGATAATTTAAATAAAAAAAAAGAAATACGCGCAAACGAGAGAAAAAAGTACACGGTAGCGATAAATATAAAGGCTAACGAAAGATAAAACGCTATTAAAGATCCGGGAGAGTAAAAAAAAAAATTGTCTCTACAGAAAGCGATTCACTATTTAATATATTATCTGGAAGTTACTATAGCGGAGAAAATGGGGAAGTTGACTACACGGCGTGGAAATATTTATTCGTTTACGTCGCAAACGCAATCGTCGTTATTATTACGAACGGACGTTTGTCTTTTAATTGTATAAAAGCGAAAAATATTTCGACGGTTTAAAAACAAAAAAGCGAAGCGATTTTCGACTGTTTACTGTAACACGCGTTGCTCCGGTAACGTTTCTACGGGTTTCGCAATTTCGCGTACAAGTACCGTCTATAAGATGTACAAATAAACGCCGATAGTAAAACTCAAGACGTAACGATCGTAACGTGGCCCACGCCGGTACACATTTGCGTAAACAAACGTTCGAATTCGGCCGTGCACTACGACGCGCAGAGACCTACGTCGACGTTTCCACCTAACGACGTTTTTCGCGACGCGATAAACAATCTAAAACGTTTGTGCCGAACCGCCCGATTACGGTCGACTTGAAACAAAAAAACGTACGTCAATCGTAATAACGCGAGACGGACATTATCCGCCGATATTATAATAAAACCCTCGCGCGATAAATAAAACGACGTTACGTAAACTCGACGATTGTCACGATATTCCATTTTTTATGTAGTCCGTACTTTCCCCACTTCGCCGTAGAAAAACGGTCCGGTTTCGTTGGTGCGTTTTTATTGGCCATCCGTGGTTTCCGACGATACGTCGCGCAACTATATGGAACGCGCCGGGCCAGACGCGAGAGTGTCCGTCTCTCCCGTTGCCGCCGAAGAACGAACGGCGTACGATATTAATAATAGTTACGTTCGACCGGCCCGACCGACCGAAGTACTCTCTGGGGGAAGGGGCGTAGCCCATATCGGTTCCGTCAAAAATAATTATACGTATTAAAAAAATATAAATACATTTCGGATCAAAGCGAGCGTATATTCGACGATATGGCGTGTATGTGTGTGCGTATGCATCGTACTCCGCGCGTAGTAATTACGGTTGTGTCCGCGTGTATCGCGACGATTCGCGTAGAACAAAATCGCTTTCGAAGTCATCGGCGAAAACGAAAAATCTATTACGGGTCCCGAAACGGCAACTCTGTCGTTCGTCTCACGGCTTTAAATCGTCGGATCCTCGTATGATATATATCTACGCCGTGCGGTGGACCCTTTCGAACGTAATAAATAAAACGTAACGGACGTTTCAACATTCCAGAAATAAATACGATTACGTAGGATTTCGCGCTGCTCTTGGCGAATAAAAATTGTACGGGTGTTAATATCGCGTAATTTCGATAAATGTTAACGAGCCACGAGTCGTTGTTTTTGAAATTTTTATCGCGCCTTATTGTTTTCGACTAATCGCTTCTATAAAATTACTTCTAAATTTGTTCATATAGTCCCCGTCGGCATCGGTATTAGTTATACAAGATTTATATAATTTTTTTCGTTTTAACGACTTTGTAAAATTAAACCGATTTTCAAGTGCCCGAGTGGAATGTTGTTCGGATAAAGAAAATTCTTTAGATTTTTTTTTCCCGTAAATCCAGTCTCCCGAAACACGGTGCACGGCGATTTTCATCAAATGTCGCGTACTTACGGGCATCCGCGAGGCACGACACGCGCAAAATAATATTCGAACGACGCAAATCCGTAGCGTTCGTTTAAATTAACGTCACTTAGATACGAAACGTGTTTATTATTAATCGACGCGGGATAAAATATAGAAAAAACGATACGTTTGAATTACATTTCTGTGGCGGCGTATTTACATTATAAGACCCGTTTTTCCCAAAAACGGACACCAAACTTTTTCTCACTAGAAACACCGCGCACAGACCACATGTCGCGATCATTCCGACAACCGTATCGAAAATGAACAACGCGCGCGCAAATATCGTATTAAACTATACACGCGCAATAAGGTTTGTTCGTCCGATTCGAACGATAAATGTACACAAACGAACGCTACGGATTTGGCGGACGACCAGAGGACGGATATTATTTTCGTGTCCTTTTCAAAAAGAAAATTTATATTATCGCGCTTTGTGCCGCGTGATTTGTTATGGCCGTCGCGTCTTGTTATGGTTTCAACGTCCGACAAGGACATGTTTAATATATATATATATATATATACTACGTGTATCTATCTCCTATCTACCGATTGTATCGCCACGGGCTATAGTCCCAGTCGTGTATACGAGGGTCATACTATTTTTCGTTTCCATCGTTTCTCCGCAGGATCCACGCCGGTTATTCGTCGTCGTTATTATTATTATTTTTAACGTTCGAACGATGAGTATTATAATGCGTTTTTTTTCCACGGGCTCCGATAACGTTTTTGTACGGCCCACCGGGTCCTTTGTAAACGCGGGGAAAAAAACGCCAAGTCGCCAACGAAATAATAATAATACGTATTCCCATTATACGAGCCACTCGCGGTATGACTGAATATGAGTAGATGATATTCGTCCGACTATTATCGACCGGCCGCGTATTATCCGTCCGTACGCGCTCGAATCGAACATCGTAACAAACGCGCGCTATTGTGGTGGTGGCGGGTCGAGTGCAAAGCGGACTCGCGACGCTCCTACAAATTTTTTTCCCGCCATACGCGCTCACTCGGGAATTTCGATTAAATATTTTCGGTTCGCGTTCGAATCGTATTTATCTCGCTGTATTTGTAAGTCTATAGGGTGTTTTGTTTTCAGAAACGTTATCGTTTTGTCCATAGCCAGTTACGTCGGGTTGTATCACGTATAAGTAAATAACTCGCTAATTCGTTTGACGAACCTAGATTTAGAGAAAAACGTTACGAGAACTATACACGGTTTGAAGAAAGTTAAAATAATTTTCGAGTTCTCGTTATTAAATTGGTCGCGAAAACGTAACGGCGTGGTACATTATTATTATTCGCGACCCGCCCGGACGCCTCACTCGTTAATTAATCGATAACTCGACGAAAACGCTTACATTTTTTACGATCCTTCGTTCGTCGCCTATACAAATATCGTTTAAGTAACTCGTAACTATATTTAGTTAATAAACGAAGGAAAGTCACTTCTTTGGTTGTTAGCAATATTGAATAACTCGACCGTCTTTGATTGTACACACAGTACGCATACACACGCACGCGCGGAAGTGGCGGGTAATTATCGGTTAAATTTGTCGACGATATCTTCGGAGTAATTAGGCGATGCGATAGAGAATTTAAAAACAAAATTCCGGGATAATATACTCGGTATATACGAACAATTCGGTAAGTAACAACTCCGAAGCTGCGCACGTTGGATTATTTAGAGAACGTATCTGTACGAACTTCCAGTCTGTTACGGTGGTGCCCGTTACGCAATGCCGGCTCGAGTGTAATTATTAAAACTCCTAACCGACAATTCCGCGCGTAATATAAACGACTAAAAAAGTTAGATCTCTCATACGGTGACCATTCGGCACGTCGTAAAAAACGAAGACGCTCGTTAGTGTAGAAAGACGACTGTAATAATATAACCGAAGAACAAATTGAAAAAAAAAACAATAGGCGCGGAATACGAAATAAAAACCGAACAAAAACCGAGTAAACACCCAACACGCGAGTCGTGTATGGTGATAGGCAAGCGTGAAATAGAGACGCGCCGTACAAACGTTGGAAATTTACTGGCGCGCTCTATTCCATTTTTCCGTACCTAACAGTGTCTGAACACGTTCGTTCGACGTGTAAACAAATATTGTTTGTTCGCCGAAGCGTAGGCGCGCGTAACGCGTTTTGTAATTGACGCGTACGCGCTTGGTTATTGACCGTCCACCGGCGTACAAATTCGAGCAAAACGACGTCGTTTCGAATCGCTCGTCGTCCATCGCTCGCGTTTACACGCGCCCGGCCAAATCGTCGGCGTACTAAAGGCTAACGCCGCTTTCGGCGATATGGCGCCTTTTAACGCGCCCGTATCGAGTATACCGTACGTAACGGTCTACACTTCACGTCCAGGCGTTCGGGCATTTTACCGCGGGCGGCCGGCCGGCCGTAATAATTATTTCCCCCGAACGGGTCGTGACACCCCTAAAACTACGGCGGTACAACGGAAATTTGGTCAGCGGCGTGGTCGGGGAAGGGACGCACGCTGCCATTTATCAACGTCAGTGACAGAGAGAATGACACCTAATGGGTCGCCGGCGGCCTTGTAACGCTCGCCGTCGTATTCTAATTTGGATTAGTCGGACACGGTATTGCGCGCGCATGAATTACCACCGTCGTCGTATTCGTTTTTGAAAATGTCACCGTACGATAATAATAATTGTCTAGTAGACCGATCTTTTTATTTACACGTAGTATTCGCGCTTTCGAGCAAACGAACGCCGCGTATGTAAATCAAATATTAACTGGGAACGCCGCGCGCGTCCGTTTTTCTAAATATAACGTAATAATTGTCACGGCGGCGACACGACACGACGTAATAAACGTCCGCCCGACGCGTAATTGTTTCCGCGGTACTTCAACACCGTTGTCAGTATTACGCGGGCGTTAACGAAAAACTTGCGTCCCGAACGGCTCGCGCAGTCCCGTGGGGGGATAATTTAGCTCCCGCGAGGTATTGCCATCGAACGGGCTAAGTTTTGAACTTCCGCCGGGAACAATGTGTCAACGTAACGCGCCCATTACGCGTAATCATTTATCACGTATTCCCGGCCACGATTCGGCGATACAACTCGTTTTTGTCGACGATTCGTCGCCAATACGAATATTTTAATATGTATAGTACCGTTGAACGTTCGTTTTTTTTTCCTAACTATATACTTCGACGGTTCGTCATTATTATCATATTGCGCGTGG
Organism: Geopemphigus sp. TES_GeoC_2020; assembly: GCA_025469175.1. NCBI lineage: Eukaryota > Metazoa > Arthropoda > Insecta > Hemiptera > Aphididae > Geopemphigus > Geopemphigus sp. TES_GeoC_2020. The sequence continues at coordinate 4,245 of JAIPRN010003372.1, read as the reverse complement.
AGACAATTTCCGTTTTATTTTTTTTCGATTAATTTTAAAACGACTTTTTTGTTCCGTATACGCGCGTGATAAGGATCGCTCTTATAGATTATCGCTTTTCTCTTTAAGAATTCTTTCAAAAAGCGAGTAAGAAGTATTCGGATAGACAAGTTGTGAGGATATCGGTGAAGTTGAGTGGTTTAATTATTTAACAGAATAATGGAGGCTTTGAAGATTATACGAAACACGGAATTGTGTGCGAATGGATAAAGTGGAGGGAACCGTCAGCTGTTTTGGAGGATTCGATTTAAGTTAAAAGGTAGACTTTGTAAGGGAGTGGTGTCACCGAACTGCGACGCTGTATGCCGTACGGAATTTCGGACAGCGGACAAAATAGTAGAATAGAAAAGGATTAGCGAACGCGAGAGAGAACAGAGTGAGATGATTGTGACGTATATTAAGGAGAGGGGAATTACGGAAGCAGTGAGAAAATGGAGTCAGAATGTAGGGGAGGAAGAAGAAGGCGGAAAACTAGGCGGTGCGGCGTTATACAGAAGGATATTTGGGTGGCTGGTGTGCACGAAAAACACGCGGGAGATCGGACGAAGAGGATGTTAGAATATAGTTTGGAGAAGAGGCGACGGTGAAGAAGTCGTACAGACATCGTGGAATCGTTGAGTCCGGAATTTCAACGCGATTTCGTTACCGCGACGAAATCAGGACGCGGGATGCAATCGATTGGGACTCGGCCGAAGCGAAAATCCTCGCAGAATTTCGCGAAACTTGGCGGAAACCGCGATGTATTTCGGAGTTGCGCCCGCCTGATTGGACTCGGCGTGTTCGCGTCGATCGAAATATACGTTTTTGGAACGTGAAACAATTTTACGATTGCAAAACAAATCGATATAATAATAATATCCAAGACGAAAAACGAACTACATCGATATATACTCGTTATGTATATATGTAACGCGGGGCTTTTTTCCCGGATACGTGCGCACGCGCGTGATATACATAAATCGCGGACTTGTATATATGGCTGTTGGGCAACGGCACGCACCGACTATAATAGTCGTAATATTTCAACCATTAAACCGCGCGGTGGAACATTGTTTAATAATAGCGTTTCGCTCGATGTATATATTCGTGTGTGTGTGTATATATATATATATATGTGTGTGTGTGTGTGTGTGTGTGTGTGTGTATATATATATGTGTGTGTGTGCGTATAAGGTCCGCCGAACCGCGGGACATCGCCGCCGACGAGTCCTTGGAGAACAATCGTTTCAATTTTATTATTATTATTATCGTTCGTTATTATGTATACGCGTATAATAATGCCGCTTACGTCCCGGGGAGAACGGGTCGTTTTTTCCGCGTTGTATATATTATATATTGACCGTACGCGAACGTCGCGCTTCTATCGCCCGAGTGCGCGGAACGTCGGGAGAATTATATCGTTTTGTTATCGTGTTTTTTTCGCGGCTATCGGCGGAACCGAACACGCGCGCGGTTGATAGATAACGCGTTTCGCGAATTGTACGCCAGTTCGGCACGATAAATCGTTACGCCGCTCGCGTTACCCGACCATCGATAGCGGATCCAAAAAACACGCCCGGCTAACAATAATAATTATATTGTATCGGTTCGCGCGTACCACCACCGATATAGCGCAAGGCTAACGGTCATTTTCGAAAATCCCGGGCATACCGGTTCAAATCACGTAGCTCGCCGTGTGTCGTACGGTCGATTACAATACGCAGACGCGAATAATTGTTTTCGACGTACGAATTAGCCGCGAATTCCGCTCGTGTTTTCCATTCGTGTCGTACACCGTTCCCGTACAGGAATATAATTCTGAAAACCGACGCGCGTGGCGCGCGTGGACGAAATAAATGCGAATCATTTCGGAAAACTCTCGACGAATTTCGAAAATAATAAAAACGGCTCGATAAAAATTACGGCCGCTATTCAAATTCCGCGACGGGCGATAAATAATATATCGAGGCCGATTTCGTTAGCATATTCCTATTGCCGAGGTTGCGCACCGGACCCGCTTCAACCACCAGTCGACGTTTGAACATAATTATTTCGCCGGAGATGTACGAGTTCGTTACGCGTCCGACATTTCAACTCGCGATTCGAACGAAAAATACGTTTTAAAAATTAACGTAAAAACCTATATACGACGCGTAAAAGGTTCGACGTCGAAAGGTTTTTTTTTACTCAAAGTCGTTTTGTATATTTTAATAAAAACCGTACTTGTAGTATACGTATTTAAAAGACATTTTTTATGCACAACTTTCGTAACGTTTTCCGCTCGTTACTCGGGAATATCGCGATCTTAATTTCTCTTTAAACCGGCTCGGCCGTTATTTATTACTCGTCGCGGAAAAACGAAATGTAACGAACGGGCGCGCAATTATTATTAGTTATTACTGTGGTACGCGAAAATACTAACGAATAAACGCCGACGCGTCGTATTCGAACGTGTAGGCAGTGTACTGGTTGCACGACCTTAGGTCGGAATCCCAATTAGAACGGTTTTAAGGACAACACTCGAAGGAAACTTTTATATATTTCCACCGATAAATGTGCCTTTGATCGGGCGTTTAACGACAAAGAAAAAGGCTTATACAGACGCCCGTGTGGAGCACCGTATTCGTACGATTTGAGTTATTTATATTTTACGACGCGATAAACTTCGCTTTTAGCGAGAAACTGCCCGAATATATACGGTCGGCGGCGCCGCCGCAGAATCCATAAATTTAACAGTACCGTTCGCGGTGCCGAGTGCTAATATTTAAACGGAGGACATTAATCACCGTCACAAACATACCGCGGTCAACGTTTTTAAGGGTGAATGACGGGGAGGGGAGGACTAGAATACGATATTCCGCGCGACCGTGTGATACGTATATGATCCATACGTAATTACAAACCGACGGCGCGTTCGATCTAATTCGTTTCGATTAAACGAAAACGCCCGAGTACACGCGTCGGACTTTTTCGAAACGTTATCTAATATATTACGCACGTCCGATAATTAACGGCGTACACATTGTTCCGCGTTTCGTTACGTTTGCGGTACTATTGTGTCTTTTTGAGTGTACACAACGCAATGCACGAGACGCTCGAATCTATACGGGTCTTTTTTTTTGTAGTCCGGTTAACCGCGTTTATTTTTACGTTGAAATTCTCACGTATCGAGCGCGCGCGCGTTGTACTAACCCGTCGTCGTCCATTTTCAATCTTCACGGTTTTCGGACTTGTAAATTGCGTATTATAACGTCTTTTTTTCGTCTTACTTACAATCGTTTCTTTTTTCGTTCGTGACGCGCCGTCGAAAATAGAAAATACAAAAAGGACAGAGAGAAACAGAGACAATGAGAGAACGAGATGCAATGTGATAGGGAGAGAGAAAGATCCGAAAATGCACGTTAAACCCCTTCCACCACCACCACCACTACCGCCTCCTCGACGACAAATCTTTCGGCGATAAAAAACAAGTCGATTGTAATACGTTTCGCGACGGTTGGTAAACAATAATAATTCCTGCAAGACGAAAAACGGTTTATAACCTCGCGCGTCTTATAATACCCTCGCGAATGTCGTTTCAATGAAATGTTGCGTAATTAAAAACGGAAGAAGAAGAAAAAAGACAAACAGCCTACTAGAAACTGAAACGATTCGCCAGAAAGGGATTTCGTTGGGTTTTTATCAAGCGCCTTCCCCCTTTCCTTCTTTTGCATATTATTATCGTCGCGTTAAGTTACGCGCTGCTCGCATAGTTGCACGAGCCATACGCGCACAGTAGAAAGGGTCTACTACACAATGAAGAAAGGAACGAATAATCGTATTATACGCATTCGCCGTTCGTTCGTTTCAAAACGTTCGCCGAAGAACGTAACAATAGTGCCCGTTCGTACGCTTAGCCCCGCTATCGAGTAACCGGTGGTATTGGCCGGAAAAATATTTATTTCGTAAATACGATAAGTACGTCGGCTACAGATATGCGCACGAACCTAACCTAAGACCAGTGGAGTAGTGCTCTGCACGGTCCAAGTTTTTGTGGACTGGACCGGACTAGATGATTATTGTTTAGACCGAAACTAGACCAGACTTAATTATGATTTGACAATGTGAACCGAACCAAACCGATTGCTATTGTTTAACATGTTGAGTAGACCGGACCAGACCATTTCATTTTTTAAACAATTAATAGACCAAACCAAACCGATTTTAATTTAAGTAAGACCAGACCGG
>JAIPRN010003371.1:0-21929 GCA_025469175.1 Geopemphigus sp. TES_GeoC_2020 | reverse complement strand
AACAGAGGGTGTGTGTGTGTGTGTGTGTGTGTGTGTGTGTGTGTGTGTGTGTGTGTGTGTGTGTGTGTGTGTGTGTGTGTGTGTGTGTGTGTGTGTGTAATTTTGTAAAATTCGATTTCGTTTAAGCGTAGATAGTCAAAATATGCGTAAACGATGGTGTCTTGCTCCTCATCCTGTAGGTTACATTTGACCGTTCTCGTCAATTCTTGATAGCTATGCAAAACAGTATTTTTAAGAAAAAAAAACAAAATAATAACCCCGTAAAATACGTATAAGATTTAAATTTTTTTTTAATCATCACATTCAATACTACAGTTGACTAATATTTGTAACAACGTTTTTTTTTTACAGAATTTTTTTTATTATTATCCATATTATATAATATATCTAATGGACAATGAATCTTTTTAAATTTAAACATGGTAATATTTTTACGAAACTAAACCGATATGTTTTTGCATAATTAACACACAATGTGAAAGTATACGGTTTAAATAATTATATCGGTTAATATTCGACGGTGTATAGGTTTATCTCGTGGGATTCGTTATTGAATAATTATATAAATAGATAAACTCGCCGACGAGTGCGAAAAATATTGTCATTAAAGTTTTCTCTCTTTTAAAAAGTAAACATACAACTCATTAATAATAAAAAATAATTTGCACACGCGCGTATATCTAAATATGTAGATACCGTTCATAAAACGAAAAAACTTTGTTTTATAAATTATTGAAACCGCGTGTTAGGGCAATTTAAAAAACAAGTAACTTTTCCGTTATGGATTTTTCGAATACATAATAAACCTAGTACAACCACTTCAAACACATAAACAATGTTAGTTACTAAGATACGAGAAAGTGATCGTGTGAGTTTGTTTTTAATGTATAGGTAATACAACACTACTCACAGATATTTGGTCCACGAACTGCGGGAAAACCGTACGAATTTAGTTTTTTTGCAAACGTTTTTGTGATCAACTTAAAAATGATCATACGCGATAAGCGCTAATCGATTGCGTATAATATTTATTAGTGTATCGTCTACTAGGTTCGGCTTTAAGTTGTCCAGTTTGAAAGTTATATGAACTGTGTAACGGACCAAATTAAAAAACAAATATTATACTTCCCGCAAGGAATTTTCGAATAATTTACTTTCGAGAAAAAACGTACGTACGTTACTAGTTGTTTGATTTATACGTTCGTGTGCGTCATTTATGGTCTAATAGTGTTCGGTTGACGATGATTCATTATAATTATACAGATATAAATATCGATGGAGCGTAATTAACTTTTATCGTTATAAAAAAATAAAATTTGCAAATCGCTGACGGGGGTTCCGAGGAAGATATCGCTTAACATAATTTATAAACTAATAAGATTTTTAAATATTATTTAACACGTAATATATAACTACCCGCTAATCTATTAAACTACATCTTTGACATATTATTTATATTCGTTTAAAATAGCTTTGCGCGGTCACTAAAAATTTGCAAAAACGTACTTTATTAGTACCAACGATTTTTCATATTCATTTTACCGACCTAGGTATATCGGAGTTAATCTCGACACTATAACACGTTATTAAATTGTATTGTGTCAATAATTCAACTTGCACGCGTTTATCGATTGATAAAGATTTTTAAAAAAATAAGTATTATTGAAAACGTAAATAAAGTTAATTAATATTCGATAGTTACTTATATATATAGTATTATTGGGTATAAGTACCGTTTTATTAACTATTATGATTGTATCATTCGTATTTGATTTCAACTATAAAGATTTTAAAAAGTATTTTGCAAAGAAAGAGCTTTCTCGAGTCACCCTGTATGAAGTAAAATGATTAAATTTTGTTTCTTGGTCGATTGTACTTAAGCATATTGAAAATAATTTGTCTTAGAATTCACAAATAAGACTCAGAAAATTCCATATCCGAAGCACTAGCTCTAGAATAAGAAGTGGCCGTACCAGCAATGAACGCTGAGTCCGATGTACCTTCGCCAGTTATGAAATCAGCTACAATTAAAGTGTCTTTATTTACCGACTGCGATAAGAACGAGTGTTCGGTAAGCTGCGACTCGTCATTCCATTTAAGTTCGTTCTTATCCGTATCACCCCTTAGGCTGGCCAAGTCGGCTTTTAATTGTTTCAATCGGTCCTCTTTCTAAAACACAAAAAACGTAAAAGCTAATATAATTTTTGAATTATGGTCGCTCATATGTAAACAAAATTTACGGGACGAATTCGTATTCGTCTACATTCGATATTATTAAAATTACAAAACTAAAAATAATTTAGAACTTCAGTTTTCGTATATATTTCACACACATACACACACTTATATTTCTCTCCCTTTTTGTTTCTCTGTCATTTGTCTAATGCCTGTTTTAAAATTCGTCGGTGAACTACTCGCCACTCGTTTTTTGTTTCCTTTTCCGTTTTTAAGGTAACAATTACATTTAGTTTTGTATAGTATTGGCTTCGCTTATTATTATTATTTTCTATTTGTAAAACGATTAATTGTGTCTTTGGGGCCTTTACGTATTCGATTTATTATTTTATTGTCGTTTATTTCATATTTATAATTGTATCATTTTTAATTAAACGTAAATGTAATAAATATACAATTTTAATTCGAAGTTAACGAGGGCCAACGTTAAACTTTTTAAATTATTTTTTTGTAACAAACGCGTTATTTTCTGTAGCTATTATAAATGGTCTTTAATATCCACAGTGTACCTCTTTTATTTTAGAAGCGAGTTGTTTATTCTCTTCGATAAGTCTCTTATACTTATCTTCGTCTTCTTTCGACATTCCTGCGTCGGGGTTGTATTTAGATTCCGGTTTGTCGTGTGGGTCGCGAATCACTTCGATCACCTAAAATGTACTCGCGATTTTTATAAATCTGTCGAAATATTACGACCATTAATTTCTCACTTTCGGTACAAATATCAGGGCCATGGAAAGGAAGCAACAGAATATAACGGACAAGGCCACAAAAGCGAAACTAGCGTCTTGTTGCGATGCCGTTACCATAATCACCGGCGTAGTTATTAAACACGTAACGACGACGTTATAAATTGACATTCCGACGTATCTCGAATCATTGATCTGTCTGAGTTTAACGCTTCTGGTTTCATACGAGACGAAAAGTCCAAAAAGTAACAGCAACCCTTTGTAGCTCAATGTTAAGCCTGTAGAAACGACAATTATAAATGCGTATTGCGAAATAAGAATCTGCTCGTTTTGTCTTTACAGATGTTAGTATTTTCGTTCGTTTTAATAACGAACTATGAAGTTTTCTAAAACCCCCCCTCCCTCCTCAACCTACCTAATACATATTCGATCGAGGGACTTAATGTAGTATTATCGAAACGCGATAACTTACTGAGCCAAAAGTTATGGTTTTCGCTTTTACAATGCTCGAGTTCTGGTCTTATTTTTATATCGTCGTTGCTGTTTAAAGGATTTTCTAAAACAAAAATCTGTATGTCGCGCTTCAGCGGATCCATGCATTGCCAGAGGAATAGAATGGCGACATCGACGGCTAACAAAAATATCACTATGGAATACATTTTCCACGGTTGCAAAGCTTTCTGAAAATCGTATAGCGCGGTCGACCGTATATAAAAGAAAACCGTAGAAAAAAGGGCGGAATTTTACCCGTATCGCGTTTTTCTTTTGACTCGTGTGCAGTCTATGCACTCTCCACACCTTGCTGTACATGGCCCCGTAGCCCAACGTAAATCCGATCGACAACACCCACGTTTTTATTTGGCATATGTTTGGGAACACTGCCGGCGATATGATCTGACCGTCCAAACCGAACAAGTAAATACTGCTCAGACTGAGCACGCAGCCGGACAGCATAATAGTGTTGCAAGCCGGATACGATTGAGCGATTACTCTAAACGTTAAAAAGTAAAAAGTCGATAGCCAATACGAAAATACGTAGCGCGATCTTTAATTTGCGTACCTTCTATGGTGATTGAGGACGTTAAACACGATAAGGCTAACCGCTATAAGTATACCAATCGTCGTAATCACCCACATACATATTAGTAACGGTATCGACAACGTACGCAAAACACGTCGAATCACGGTTCTGTCTTGGGGCACTTTACCGCCTATTCGACAGAAATAACATTAATATAAACGAATAACAACGACAACGACGACGATAATAACCTATCCATCTTTCTTTGTCGAACCACGTCAAATTATCGAATTGCGTGTCGTAGTAACCGAGTTTCACGTATTTTCCATCAATGACTTGTTCAATCTGCGTCAACGCGATACGATCACCTTGTGAACTAAACGCCACTTGACCCTAAACGTCGTTCGTCGTTATTAAATTGGATACCTTTGTTTTTTGGTCTCGTCGAAAACGTACCGATATTCCGAGGAATTTGGTCGAATTTATTGCCGAATAAATGTGGTCCGCGATTTCCTTATTGTTGTAGTTAAAACTAGTGATTGATTTGCCTTGTTTCTCCAGTATGCTCATAGTCTTATTAAAAGCTGATATTGTGAAATAAACGTATTAGTAAAGATCCCGAGGGACCGCTATATTACGATTTAATACCTAAAGCAACGGCCCAGACCGCGTCATAAGCCAAAGGTGCTTCTTGGTAACCTTCGGGGTAACGATGCCGATCAATTTGAAAACCTTCCGACTTCAAAACGGTTTCCAGTCTTTTACGGAAATCTTCGGAAGTCTGAAATCAAATCAGTACGATTACGTTATCAATATAGAAATTACATTTGACTCGCTTGTATCGTTCGTTACAAAACGACAATTTTGTAATATACTATTTTTCTGTAAATCAAATACACGTATATTTGAAAGTAGAACATACGTTTGAAACGAATCGAGGTATCGCGTAATATTATAAATAAATTAAACAAATAAAACGTTACCATTCCGGAAACCGTTTTTTGATTAATGTTCTGATTCCACATGAGAGCTTCGGTGGTAATGTGACCTTCGGCGGCAATTCTCATTTGTTCTTTCGTACATTCGATTCCTTCTTTGGCCAAGTTGACTTCAAACCAATTGTCTTCGTACCAACCTACGTAATATATTTATAATTCCGTCATAATTACGTGTATAAATGATATATTTACGAGGAAATATACTAATAACTACGGTCGTTTTCGGGTAAACTTTTTTCTAAATAGTTTAAAAAAGTGGATTGTCGTTGACAAACTCGAATCGTACGAATCCAAATACGGAATTTCGGTTTTTAGATGTATATAAATATGTTTTCTGCGTGTTTTTTGTTTACTGCGCATAATAACTGACGCGTATACAAATATATTTATAAAATAAAAACGAAAAAAACAACGTACATACTAATTAGTTCGCAGAAATTTTAGAGCGCGACAAAATACAAAAAACATAGAATTTTATAAATATTCGTTTTATAATATTTTTTATTATTTTTTATAATATTTTATAAATATTGTTTTCGTGAAATATACGTATACAAATTATTTCCGTTACATAGGACGTATTTTTTCAACGACCAAAGGGTATAACAAAAATTTTACGTACATTATTTCAACAACGGATTTTCGTGAAAAAACGTATTAGTGTTTCGATAATTTTCAATGGGCGAACTTCCAAACCTCATACTTGCCTACTTCACAGACAGTGAACGTATGATAGTCCGCACACAGTGAAAAATACGTACCGATAAAAAACCATACGTAGGTTTTCCCGTACAATTGTTGTTTGTACATTTCACACAGCACTTTCCTAGCGGCGACGACATAAAACAAACCGACGATGATCCGGGCGTCTTGTCTGCGTAAGTTCTTGACGGCGTCGGCCGGATCGCTTAAAAAACTTTGTCTAGTAATTATTTCGATACCGTTTTGTTTGCAACGAGTCTCGATATCCTCCACTGTCTATAACGAAAACGATTCGTTCAAAAATAAAAACCGTCGAATTCCCTACGCGGGTATTGTGATAAATGTATTATTTAAACGAAACCGTACGGAAATGAACACTTCTTCTGTTTGCTGAAGTATCGCGATTCTGTACCATTCGAATTTTTTCATCAGCGTGATCCTGGTCGGACTGTGCACAGTGGCCGAAGGATGCGTTCTAAACAATGTAGGAAAACGATTTCGATCTGATAACGCTGGCGAACTGGCACCATAACATAGCTGAAATCGTTAAGTTAATTGTATAAAATATGTATCGTACAATGCGATTTATCGGAAAATATTTTCTTAATTATTTTATAATAACGTGTAAATAAATATTATTCACGTTAGATAATTATTTCCGAGTTTATGAGAAGTAAGTACAGCATATATAGTATTTATAGTATTTCCCGTGAATATAATATATACAATCTACCTCACGCTGTATATGTTTAATCGCTTTAACCTATACATTTTGTAGTAAAACGTAGAAAACTTATAATTCGTAATTTCTGATCAATTTTTATATTTTAATTTCACTGTTTCGAACAAAATTTTATTTTATACTTACGACTACTAAATTCCACATTTTCGCTGCTTCAGCAACGGTTGTACACACAGTGCTACATCCGGCTAGTAACATGAGTTTTTGAGGTTTATTATACAGTAAATCGTACATGACTGATGCGCCAAGTCCTGGATCACACTATAAAAGAAATAGAATCAGCGTAACGTTCAATTTTTAAAAACAAAATCGCCGTTCATTTTAGAATTATTTCTTTAAAAAAAAAAAGGAATAGATATATACACATGTTTCGTTTATATTGGTATAATCGAATAACAACGACTCAAAAATCGTAAATTATGTTCTATATTATTAATATTTATAAAATTATTCCGGCTAACATATTTACAATTGTCGATAATTTTCCCTTATTTCTATTTCTATATCGATGTACGAAGCTGTAATATTCGTACATTTCTAAAATTAACGAAGAAGGATAACGTATTGTACATTTCAATTAAACTGTAATAAAATATATATAGTATCCGGTAAAGTCGAATATTTATTATATACGTAGTTTTTTTTTTGCCAAGAACACGAACCTTAATGTAAGAGGGTAAAGTTGAACGAAATCGATGTACATACCTCGCTGTCATTCCAATGTAATTTCAATTGATATCCGGACAGAATACTATTTTTGTTCACGTCTTCCAGAGCGAGCCTGACCGCGGGCTCGCACGCTTGACCCCCTTGCCATCCTTTGCCTTTGCCATTGATCGGAAATATGCCTCCGATGTGTAACACATTGTCGTTTTCTTGAAACGAAAACGGTATATTGGTCAACAACGCGGATACGACCAACGTCAGTCGAATCATTTAGACGGGAATGGTGAACCGATTCGTCTACATAGCGATAAATTTATTCGCGCAGGCCATGATATTGTAATAGCGCAAACGGAAGTCCCACTTTTTGTCAGCGAACTTTGCCGGGGTAAGAACTTTGGTGGGTATTGATTTTCGCGTGGTCCGCAGAGCGCTAGTCTACACACCGTCAATCTAAAACACATGTGGCGAATGGAAGAAATAACGAAACGTAATATTTGGAATTTCGCCGAATGATCGTTACAAATAAAGTTCTCGAGCAAATCGTCGGGAAAATGTATACGTTTGCCAATATTGATTATATACGAATACGTGGCACAATATTTATATATTTCAAACGAAGATATACTTATATATGTTTTATATTCGTAAATAATATTATATAATATAATAATAATATATTATATATATTATCCTAAATTGTTTTTATTGACTTAATATATAGAAGCCTGAAATTGTATTCCCTATACGAAACGCTCTACATTTTATGCACTATGAAAATTGTGCCGGATACGTTCACTATATTATAATGTCATGTATATGTTCGGTTTTTAATTGTTCCAAAACGATTTATCAATTAGATTTTCGGAAAGGAGTGTACCGCGTACGTTAATTTTATTATTGAATTCTTCGGGTCCCGTGTCGTTCTATTGGGTAATTGTTTTTCTAAAAAAATACGTTTTTCGACCAATCTTCTCTCGAAACGTGAATGAGAGAACTCGAAGCGTGTACAGTAGGAGAGAAATACGCCGAATTACCTATAGACAATTTCCTTATAATAACGTTAAAATCCAACGACGTAGACCGTCTTTACGACGAATTTCCACGTGACGGTCATCTAGAGCGATTGACGGATCGTTATTGTATTTTTACGGCGAAAAGAGTATTAAATAGAAAAAAAAAAAACGAAAATAATAGCGAAATCGTTCGTTTCTCCGGTAATGTTATCGTCGTAAGGTCTACACGTATATCGTAAAGTACGACGATTTTGTTTTGGAAAATCATTGGCTCGACGTATTTAGGAAATTCGAACGGTTTAGTATTATTATATACATAATATAATGACAGGCCGATACAACGTAGAAAACGTTAAACGATAGATCACGCGTAAGGACAATACGTTATTATTCGAGCGAAACGTATCGTCCGTAAATATCAAAAAAAAAAAAAATCTCAAATTGCGTGTCACGACACAACGGCGACAATTCCGTCTACTTCGTACGTTACGTTATTATCCGCGTTTTCGTTTATACGGTTGTTAAATCATTACGGCGTTATTATTGTGCAAATTACCCGCGTACAATGCGGCGATTTGTGCGCCTACGTAAACGATACGTGACATTGGACAATAATTAGTGGCCCATTGGGAACGGTTGTGCGCCGTACGAATTCTGGCCCGAGTTACCCGAACAGAATGTTAAAAAGCGATCGGGGATAACGTACAGAAGACGCGATTTCGTTGTCTCGGCGCTCGTACGTCGAACGGCTACCCGTGCGGGCAATTTGTCCGCGCGAACGCCGTCAGGCCGTTCAGTCGCCTTCGGGGCCGAACGAGATGACGACGACGACGACGACCACCACGCGCGTGTTCCTGTCCGCCGCGCTGTCGGCGGTGGTCCGCGTCTGCGTGTGCGACCTGACCGTGGTGCACCTGTGGGACGAGATCGACCTGTCGTCGTTCGCCCGGGAAACCGGCGGCGACGCCGCCGAATATTTCGTGCCGGAAAACAATCTCGTGTACCGAATGAAAATCTGGAACGACACGATGTACATGGCCGTGCCCAGGTTCCGGGGCGGGGTGCCGGTCACGTTGTGCAGCAAGAGCCTGGGCCGCGACGGTGCCGCCGCCGCCGCCGCCGCCGTGCGGCCGTACCCGACGGTCGGCCTACAAACGTTGGGCAACTGTTTCGCGCTGCAGAACGTCAAGGACATCGAAATCGACCATCTGGGCCACCTGTGGCTGCTGGACACCGGCCGTATCAACGAACTGGAACCGGCGACGGTTACGGCGGCCGATCGCGCGGTTTGCGACCCTAAACTGTTCGTGATCGACTTGACGTCCGGCGGCACCATCGTCCGATCCGCGGTCGTGCCGGCCGGCTTGTACACGGCCCGGAGCGTGCTCAGCGGCATCGCGATCGACCTGAAAACGCTGACCGCGGTCGTGGCCGACGTGGGACCCGACGACCCCGGATTCATCGTCTACAATCTTCAATTAGGCATTTTCCGGAAATTCCGGTGCCGGATCCTGAAACCGGTGACGAAGAACGACGAGTACGACGAGGCGCAGTTGGTCATATCGCCGATCGACAACATACTGTACTTCACCACCATCCGGCTGGACGGCCTGTTCTCCATACCGTTGAGCGTGCTGTCCGACCAGCGGTCGATTGTCGACGACGTGACGCACTACGCGAACAGGCAAGGGCCCAAGGCGGACACGTCCACGGTGATGATCATGGGCACCAACGGCAACCTGTACGTGGGCATGACGCACAAGGTGATCGCTTGGAACACGGCCAAGAACCGTTTCGACGCCGTCGACGCCAACCGTCTGTACGCGCTGGACGTGGCCCTCGACTGGATGTCGGACTTCGCGTTCGACACCTCCGGCTACCTGTGGATCGTCTCGTCCACGTTCGAAGAGTTCCAACGGGCCACCGCCGACGGCCCGAGTCCGAGAATCCACAGGACCAAAGTGTTCAAGGGCTACTGTAACGCCACGTCGTTCGCGCTCCAGCTGTTGGCCGCCGACTCCGACGCGAACAACGACACCGCGGCCGCGGTGGTGCCGGTCGCGCGCAATTCCGTCCGCGCGAAAACCGCCGGCACCACTCACCACATTGTCTACGTTTTCTGTTGCACTTTGATCGCTCTACAAATTATGTTCGTACGCGACCTCGCTAAAACGTAATTACGTGTTCGTCTCGTTTCCTATTTTTTTTTTTTTTTTTTGAAACACTTCAAACGCGTCACGCTCGCGTTTGTCGTCTCTAGAGCCGTCTAACGGACAACGAACCGAAAGTACGCTACGCAGATCTAAGAAACCCCTCCCCACATTCTACGCGGCGCTCCGATCGAATTCGTCGTTTAAACGTTATCGAATTTTAAAAGGCGAGCGTTTTTGTGCTAATGTCGTCGCCGTTTTCTAAACTACCGTTCAACGACGACAATTAAACCGTCGCTAGAGTAAAAGCGCCGCTACCTCTTTTTTTGTCCCACTATATTTTCTTCGCAATACACGTTTTATGTTTCAATACGAAATATCGAAAAGCGGTAGTTCACGTTTCACGCAACGCGACGTTGTTTTGGTATGTTGTTCATTAGACACCCGGAGACCAATAACAGATGTGGGCGCGACGTTCCCCTACGCCGCATAAACTATATCGTTAAAATATTACGAGTTTAGACGCGTTTGGCGTTATCTTGGATACAAAATCTATGGAAAATTATACGTACAAACGTGTGTTTGTTAGGATTTATGATTATCGTCTTAAATAATATTAGAGCTAAATACGAATTTTAACATCTATATATATATATATACACGCAATAAAATGCGTATAAGAAAACTTACCGAACAATATAATGTAACGTATTTATATTAAATAGATGAAATATTTAGTACGTTTAGTACGAAAAAATCGAAAAATAATTGTAATTGTAATTCAACCCGTAATTTGTGGAATTTATTTATATATATATATATTGAATTTCAACGATAAACCGTTATACATTTAAAAGAAACGCCCCGAAAAAACGCCACTGGGCGTCGGGAATTATTTTTACCGAAATTTCCGTTTAAACAATTTTATTTTGCGCACACGCGACTAGAGTTAATTAAATATCCGTAATAATCGCGGAAGAAATAATAAGGTACGTCGAATTGAAATATACGTAGGGCTAGTGGAATTAACGAACCGGCGGGATAACAACGAACCCAAGAAATAAAAAGGCGAAAATCGGAATAACATCGGGGGCGCGGAAAGGAATTGATATTGGAAAGCGAGCAAATTATCGATCGATTATGGCCGTAAGAAGAGAAATAAGTGGCGCGAAAAACGTGGAGAAGAAATTGGGAAAACGTTCGACGGACGCCGAAAAGCCAACGGTTCGAGCGTTTTCAACATTACACCGGACTGACGGTCGCGATTGCGGATAATCGATACGGTATTTTTATCTCGGGGCAAATCTTTGATCGTACGTCATATCCGCGTAGTATACGCCGTACGTAAGATTGTGGGGTGTGATGTCGTGACGCGGTCCGACGGCGAGCCCGCGAATTTGCGATCATTTTTCGTAGCCGTTTTTGTCCAAAGTTCCGACGTACTTACAGTTAACAACGCTACACGCCGTAAAATATTTTCCGCAATTCGAACGCCACGAACTTAGTATATTGGGACCCCTGTTTTCTCTTATCATTCCCGATAGCATTTGGTGATATCGGTGTTATCGCGCCAGTGGCACCGCCACTTTTCGAGTGGATTATTCGAATTTCGTTCCAGCCGGCCAGTTTTCCGTGCCAATCATGAGCGCGATTAATTTGAGGACCGTCAAACGCGAGTTCTCTAAGCTGAATTACCGGCCGGACTTTCGTCGTCCGGGTCTAATTAACGAATTGGAAACCGTTTTGAAAGCTACGGGTATAAATGATTTAATTTTATTGTTTACCGATTACGTAACGGCCGGGTTGATTTTTCAGGTCTTAGACGAGATTACGATACGGTGCTGAACGACGTAACTACTCATTTGCTCATCAGCATCATTCAACGCGTAACGTTATTCCTGCTGCGGCCCCGGTTTTCGGAAAATATTTAACGTTTTTTTTTTTGTTTTCTTGTTACGCCTAGGTATGTAAAGTGTGTTATTCAGACACGTGTCACGAGGAAATGGCTTTAAGTTTTTTCACATTTTTAGCTAAAATATACACCGAACATTGTGTGGATGACATGGTTAAACGCGCCGTTACGAAGTAAAATATAAACATACGTATTACGCGGCTGTAGATGTTCAATATTGTTCTTGTTCTTAGATGTTTGAAGTCTTGTCCAATAAAATGGCAATCGGAATTAACCGCTGCTGTTTCGCGCCAGTTTGTTTCAGTCGTGGAGAACGAATACAATTTGTCCGAAACTGAAAACTACTTAAGAATATTAAACGAATGTTGTGAACATTTTCCACATTTTTTTTTTAATTGCGTAGGGAACGTTATGGTGTTTTTAGAACGTAACCTTTGGAAGTCATATGACATATTGGCGTAAGTTAAATCTTCAAATTCTATGATATGTAGAACAATGCTTTGATTAAACAATATTTAAACGACAATTCCTATTTTATATTTCATATATTTTAATACACGATATGTTTTTGTACATTTTTTTTATGTAATAATGAAATATCCAGCCAGTGATTTGTTGTTATTTATAAGAATTTAAAATGTACGAAAGTTTTTTTTGAAATTATAATTATAATTCCGTGCTATAGTTATTTTTGATATAATTTTCAAATAAAGTACCTAAAATGTTAAAATAATATTTTTATTTGATAATCTAGTCGGTTTAAAAACAAATAAGAATAAACGTATTCATTTTATATTGGTATATGACATATTTATGTTTAGTTTTTATATTTTAGTCGTGAAAATTCTCCTACACAAAAAATATCAGCCATCAGATGCATTCACGAAGCTTTTCGTTTTTTTCTAACAGCTTATAGAAAAGATGTTTATTCTGGGACTAAGCCATTTTCGGTTACATTAAACGAGTGTTTTACGAAGCTGTTAGATAGTGACCATTTACCAATGGAAACTCTTTTTAACTGTTGTCTTTCTGTGGTATATTTACATATAGATGATATATCTGCGCTCGAATGCTGGAAGGTTATAAAGAATTGTTAAAATCTTTAATTAAAGATTGTAAAAGAAAAATGTTAACGCAATTTTTTTACGTTATAGATGTGTTTGGGAAATTTTTCAACACAATTGGATTTGGTTAAATTAGGATTTTGTGAGGCTATATTAAATACATTCGCTGGTGACGCAATGAGGATGATCGAACCAGATAGTGGAAAATCAATTTTCGCTAATACATATAACGTTATAATGGATGTCAGCAACAGGTATAAAGTGTTTTGTACATTATATTTTTAATACTCTTCAATTACATTTGTTTTATTTTTCAAGAAACTTGAACGACAGTAGTATTTTGTTATCTTCAAGTCGCGTGTTATTTGTATTTTCTAAACGATTATGTACTAATAGTGAAATAGTCGATACAGAAAAACACCAGTTTGAATGTTTGATCACTTTTCTTTGGACACGTATGGATCATTATTTGGACGGTGTAAGACATTGGGCTAGAGACGGCATGATAAACATAGTGAAAACGAAAGGTATTTTTCAAGTTTTTTTTTGTTCTATATAGAAGGAGGAAAATTTAAAAATATTTTTACGATTATTCTTAACTTTTATTTTAGACAAACACATAATAAACAAAATACTGGAGCATTTATCCACATGTGATAAAAATTCTAAAGCGTTTGTTATTGTTTTAACAATATTATCAGACAAAGTCAACTCCGAGTTAATTATTCAATATTTGCCGAAAATTACCGAATATTTGTTGCATTTAATGAGTACTAACAATTCAGTAAGAGAACTTTAAAATAAAATTCTTAATTTTTCTTAGTCTATCAAATGCGTATTTTAATAATAAAAAATAACGAACGAGTTATTTAAATGTTTAATAATATTATTGTTAACAGGTCGTAACAATTTTTTTAAATTTAATGTTAAATCATTATTCAACAACTGACTGTAAATTATGGTTTAATTATTGGTTATATCCACTATTTAAGAATACTGATAAGTTAGACATAAAACATTTTGAACAAATTATTACTAAAGCGGTTGAATTAACTCCGGATGTTTCAAATTATATTAACGAGTAATTTCATAGCGTTTTTATTCTAACAATATCTAATTTCTAAATGCGCTCAATTTGTTTATTGCCAACATAAATTGATTGTAAAAGTATTTGAACATTAGTATCGTAATTGTTAGTTATTTAAAAAATTATAAACAATTTTCTAATATGTTCCAGCTTAAGTAATCGAAATGAACTGTCGATAAAAATACATTTAATTTGTTTTAAAATTGAAAAAAAAAATTATTTGGCAAATAATGACGACGGAGATTGGATAAATCAAAACCACTTCGAACGGTTGAAAAATGCTCTTCACAATAAAGATGAAAAAGTATACTCGCATAACGTTTATTATTATACTTTATCAATTTACAAAATGTGTACAATGTAACTTATGTATATTATGTAATTTTATGTAGATTCGTTTTATTGCTGTACATCTGATTTTAGACTGTCAAAAGAAAACTCAACCATTCACCGAAAAGGAATTAGAATTAATGAAATATTTCATTATTTACAATAACAAAACTGAGAAGGCGTCCGTTAAACAAAATAATTTAAGTTTTATTAAAAAAGTTTGTATTTACCATAATAATTATTAATGTACATATATTTTTACTGTAGCTGTAATATTTCGTACAATACGTTTAAATTATTATTGTATTTTTATTTTAGACGCTTTTAAGGATGAAAGAAAGTCAATTTTCTGTTACAGTCAGAAATAATGAAACTTTAAACACAATAATAACAAAAAACTACGCAGAGTTTCAACATTGGTTCTCTGATTTTTGTTTTCGTAATCTTTTTTCCGACGCTAATTTTTCTAGACGTAATTTTTCTCTCGAATCATTACACCTTATTCAAACATACTTATCGCCAATGGGTATAAACGAGTCGAAAAATGTATCTGTACTTTTAAATTGTATATGGGACACATATGAGCAAAATAAAATATTAGCTAAAGACATATTGACTTACAAAAACCAGCAATCACTCAAATTGGTATTCTTTTTTAAATATTCAGTTTTTAAAGTTGTCTAGGTTATAGTTTTAAACTTTGATTTGTACTTTTAGGATTATATTGTCATCGAAGATATGCTAAAAACATCTAAAGTATTAGCGTCCAGTACTAACCCGTTGGATTGTATCACAGCTGGATATTTGTTAGAAGTAATTATTTTTTTTAATCAAAATTCTAAGTGAGTATACATAGTTAATAGACCAACGCGATAATATAAAAACTTACAATTTGATTATTGTCTACGTACCATATATTTTAGTCGTGAAGACTATTTATACGAAATTATAATAGATTTAATGGACGATCTTAAAAAAGAAGTTAAATTGGCTGAGCAAAATCTTACTCTGGCATCAGCGAAAGGACCAATGTATGGGTTAATTCACACTATAAAGCATTTACTGAACACTATCAATTGGCAGTAAGTTATTTATTTTAATTGTTAAAACGATACAATTTTTGTAACTTTTTTATACCAGATAAATTATTTTGCTAATATACACTCGAACGTAATCTTAAAAACAAACATTTTAATTATTATTATTATTTAAAAGTACGTTTTATAACTAATTAAAATAAATATCACAGGGCTACGAGTATTATAAATAATAAATGGACGATTTTCGTAGAAAATATATCGGCAATTTGTTTAAAATGTGTAAACCTCGTATCGGTCGTTGTGAACGATTCATCTCCGGAAGGCATTGTTCCAATGGACGGTAAAATGTTTCGTATATAAATATTTTAGATATTATTAACGCATTCCTGAAAAACGTGTTAATTTAGATTTGTGCCCAAACGATTGTCAAGTTACTTCACAAATGGTTCTTCTCTGTTGTTGGCGTACAACAAAAGAATCATCATTGATGTTGGGCGACATAGTCAGCATTATTGCGCCACAAGAATCAGAATTTAGTAATGCTTTAGTAAAACAGATTTGTTCGTGTTTAACATTATTGCTGTCCGAAACTAAACACCGAGGCGCATTTGAACAAATATATGTTGCGTACTTAAAAGTGTGCTCTATTATGTGGAAGTATGTATAGACAAATTCGTCGCGATATTTATATTTTTCGAAATATTTTTATCGTACGAGAGTTGTTTTTTTTCCTAGATCACCCGCGTTACATACAATTCCTCTAAAATACCTCGAAGACGTGTTGGCAGAGATCAAAACTGGATTCGGTAAAACGTTTTGTGTCACAAGAAGAAGTGCTGGAATGCCATTTATTATTCAAGTGCGCATTTAATCGAGTATAAACAATTTTAACGCCTCTTGTGATGTTACTGTTAATTTCCTTTTTCCAGGCATTGATTTGTACAAACCACGATAAACGAAAAATCGTAAATTACACGATGGAAATGTTAATTAGCAATTGTGAAAACGACGATATAACAGACAATTTGAAAATTGGCGTAGTTCATTCTATGAATGTTTTAAGAGCGTTATTTCGTTGCTCTCCCTTAGGTGAATTAGTTGATCCTTATGTGTCCAGAGCGATTAATATTTCTATCGTATTATTTAATTCGTCATCGTGGCCAGTAAGTATCGTTTGTTCAATTAAATTAAAATTCGACGGTACGCAATCGCTTAATAGAATTTTTTAAAAAAAAAATACAATTATTCCTAAGTGTATCATAAGTTAACGTTCTGTACACATTGGTCTAGAATAGTTCAAACTAGATTTGATCAAAGTTTGGCTCCTTTGAATTTTTATATCGCTATTGTAGTAATCCAATAACTTAAGTTTGTTTTCAAATTTTTTCAATGGTTTTTAAAAAATTAGGTTCAAACTGGTTTAGCCCTAATATTTTTGTCAAACTTTATTGATCCAATCTGGTTTATGAAAGAATAGACTGTACAAAGTTTTATTTTGTAAGTACTAAATACAGAATTTATTTTAATGTATTTTTATAAATTCTGTAAATCAAACGTTATACATTTTATTACATTTTCGAAACTTTCATTTATCAAAGTAATTATCGTTTTTATGTTTATGTTCCATTAGATTCGTAATTCATCAACATTATTACTAAGCGCATTGGTAAATCGTGTATTTGGCGTTCCGCGATCATCTACAGAAATATCTTGGAAGAATCGAATGACGGGTCGAGAGTTTTTCCAAAGGTATCCAGAACTGTACGACACATTTTTAAACGAATTCAAGAAATTTTCACCAATGGACATGAGGCCTTCATTGTATCCGACATTACTGATACTCGCTAGATTGTATCCATCTGTTAACGAAGCCACTGATTGTGTTTACCAAGTAAGTTTAAACGTTGATTTTGCTAATTGTTATATTCAAAATGAAAATCAATTTAATTCAGTACGCAGTTGATTGGTCGGACAATTAGTAATTCCGTATTTATTTTAATTCGTTCAAGTTAGCGGTTTACATACCATATATACTTAAATGTGCACAAAGTCCAGTTATGAAAACCAGAATGTTAGCCGCAACTTCAATAGCCCCCCAAGTGACACAGAATAAATTGGTCGAGCATCTTTATTTAATGTATAATGGATTAACAAACAAACGTTTGAAAGAGAACACTATCCATGGACTTCTATTACAAGTAATTTAATTAAATTCTTCTAATTTATCCGAACGAAATAGTTTTAAATTTGTTCGCTGTTTATTAATATTTGTTTTAGATGTTTAGTCTAATTGAAAATTTACCAAAACTTGCACCCGATGATTTAAACAAATTAGTTACTTTAACTGAAAACTTTTTAATAATATCCGATCGATTCATTGGTTGTTCGTATGTGGTTCAAGAAGTTTTTTTAAGATGTATTTCGTCTCTATGGCTTCAACTGGACGACTTGCAATATAATTCTGTTCAATCGCTTTACACTTTGATCTTAGAATCGATCACAAAATGTGTTCAGTCTAACGCCATTGGACGTTCGAAATATCTGGAAAGCGCTACGTTATTTTTATTTTCAATCAGCATAAAGGCAAAACTCGATTTTTCGGTGGTCGTAATTAATATTTTGAAAAATGAAGTACATTGCGCGACAATGTTTGAAATATTGAACGTTATTTTATCAGAAAAACCCGCCGAATTCTGTAATAGTTTGGAATATTTCAAGACCCTTAAATGTTGGGACCATAAAGTTTTAATGGATCAATTAACGGCCAACGAAAGTCTGATCAATTTGTTCTGTAAACAATGCACCGTAACAGACTCATTTATTGATTACAAGTACTTGGTCTTATCGAATTTCACTCTGGCGTTACGTTCTTATTTCAATGCCTATGAGTCAATCGATCATTTCATTTCAAAAGTGGTCAGCCTCAGAAGAGATACCGAAATCGCCCACGCCCTAATATGCATTAACAGGCATTTGTGTAATCTAGTGAGTAACAAAACCGTACAGTTTCAAACGAGAAAATTAACGATTAATTTCAGGGCGTTTTGGAGCAGTCGGTTATTACAAAATTGACGCAACTGTTTGAGAATGTGTATCATGCCCAGCGATCTGACGACTGCAAGAACGCTTGTGTCGATATAATCGTCGATAATTACAGTTTACTGGTGGAGAGCGATTATTCGATAGACGAGAAAATTTGTGAGTATATTCGTTTAAATCGCGCGCGTTCGTAGTAAACTGCGATTATTTTATAAAAAAAAAAAAAATGGTACAAAGGTCCGCGGTGAACACTCGACAAATATCGCGTATTAGATAATTTTAAGTTTATTTTCAGTCCTCAAGTTATGGACGATAATGGTACGTTATTCCGAAGACGACAGCGAAGACGTTAGAAAGCACGTATGGCGTTTGGTGAATACAGATACGAACTGCGCCAAGTCGTTCGAACTACTGTTTGACAAGTTTGCGGGACACTTTGATCGTTTTCCGTCCGCCGTACTTGTGGCGTTAATATATTGGTCGTATTTGGACGTAGAGTTGCCTCGCGACCGTCCAGAGGTATGTGTGTCTCGTTATCCGTAATCGACCGTTTCGCGTAAATAATAATCGGCCGCCCGACAGGGACAAGTGTTCGATGGCGGTGACACTAGCGAATTCAAGGAGCACACGGTTCGCCGACGTCTGGCGCTTGACGCGATAACGCGTTTATGCAACGACCATCCTCAGGCAACGGACGCGGTCGTACGCGAACGTTTGACGGAATGGATAACCGAGCAATGCGGCAACGGCGCGAGGCCAACCGACGGACGCGCGAACTACACTGTCGGCGATTTCGCGTCGTACGCCCAAGAGTTCTATTCGAGAATCGGCAACGGCCGACCGTCCAACTCGCCAGCCGGCGAACACGTTTCGATAATCAAATACCCCGTTGTACGTATCGTCCAATAATACTTCGTCGCCATTTTCCACCGATTGTTTCAAACGCGTTCGGTCGGTCTACGAACTGGTCGCAACACGTTCTCCGCCGATCGCGTTGCCCGACATCCTTGTCGTCGGTCACGAACCCATACGCGCGCGTGTGTGTGATCTATTTATACGATTTTCCGATATTAATAAACCTATACGCGTCTCGGAATGTACCCGCGGTTTTACGTATTTAGCTCGTAGCGTAAGGTGCTTATTATATATATATATATATATATAGCCGGGACACATGGGCGGTTTAGAGGGAACGGAAAAATACGACGACTCTATTAGGACGGCTGCCAAAACCGAAATTGTAGTTCTCGCGGCCATTACGGAATACGCGTATTATTTACACGGCCGATCGCGCGATAATTGATATTGGCCAATATTATCGACGGTCTAGTATCGATACACCGAAGGATTGTACAATATATTGAACTGGGTTGGTATATTGTTGAACGATACCGGTATCGCGCCAAATTACTTGTGAAAATGTAAGGCGATTTCGCGTGCTTTCCATAAATTTTTAAAACACGGGGCGTCTATAAATTCCTCTAGTCTGGTTCGTAGAAAATTCGATAATCGTTCGCGGCCATATTGTTCGTGTGTATCACCGGCCCTTTCATCCGACGTCTTCTTTTGGTTCAATCCAAACGCCACCGCCCATTAATGCGGCGTCGTCGAGATACATTTCTGAAAACGACGATCATTTATGTAGCGGACGGTGAACGCCACTGACACCTTTAAACGGACCATACAACTATTCGAATTGTCTTTGGCCTAAATTATAGCGCGTACTATAACGGACAAAATGATACCACTTCAATTCGTTCGCTAGTTACCGTGATTCTTCACATTGCCCGTGACGTCACCGATTCGCGACGGCGGCGGTATTTATCCGTTTTTTTTGTTTAACGTAATATAACCGCTAATGAACTTATTTTCGAATCGAATGTACGATTTAAGAGTATTTCGTAATCCTTCTATTCGTATAATTATATCGCGGTTCGGTGTTATACTAACGAAATAATTAACGAAAAAACGCCGCTGTCGTGAGTTATAAGAGTACCTACGAGTTTATTTTTAATTTTACGTCATTTTATCGACGTTTATTTCTCGAAACAATACAGTATTATCGTCGTGTTAAGGTTATAAATATCTTTACGATTATAATAACATCCTTGATTTCGTTTCGGTAGTAAGTATTACGCAAGCCCTCGCCCGTTTCTAGTATAAGCTACGAGTTAAACTAGCCAGTTTAGGCGTCAAAAATCTACGAATACACGATGTCACGATCGTCGAAACAATATTACGCACGTTTACTGGGGATGAATGTATGGTCAGTTCGTAATATAATCGATTTAAGCGTTACTTTTCCCTAATCAATTATACCAAAATGTGATATACGAATGGAAAGATTACGAGGTACCCTCGAATACGTTCGATTAGTTCCAAAAGAAAAAGAATAAGTTCATTAGCGGTTATTTCACGTTAAAACAAAAATGGATATTGCCGGTTATTATGTATGGCCGCGGCCAATGAATCCGTGACGTCACGCGCAATGTCAAGAATCATTAGCGAACGAATTTTAATTGTATCGTAGATTATTTACCGCGGTAATAAAATAATAACGGATTTTTTGAGTCGGACGATCCCGGGGAATATTTCTCGACTTGGGCCAATAACGTCGAGAGAATATTGGGCGGGACGGTTTTTCGTTTCGGGGAGTCGAACGAGACTAGAGAGCGGACGGACGTTCGCAACGTACAATCGATGGTGGACGTGCGCAGTTCGGTTGACGGAGCGGCGTTGCTAAATGGGGATCGAAAAACGTATCGTTTTCGTACGACGGCGGCAACGGGCGTTAATATAAGCTCCGGCAATCGGTCTTTTCGAAAACCCGTCGGCGAGTTTCGCCTTTCGCGAGACATTTAACTTTTTTTTAATAGACGACGGGATTCGGTCGAATCACGACGCGCCCGACAAAAACGAACAATAATCGCCCGTTATTCTCGCGTTATCGTCCCGTTCGCGGTCGAAACCGTAAACACGGTATATACGGTTAACGTGTACGTTATCTCTGCGGGTCCCGAGTGGTGGTGCAGATAGGAAACGGCCGTTTGTCGTTTTTGCGTTACCGTCGTTCCGTTCGTAAGACTTTTCTGGTCGCGCTGCGAACGCGTCGTCGTACCGTTGTCGTGAGTGCGTCTAGATTCGTTCCCGACGCGAATTTAGTTCGGGCCGGGGGACATTTTTTTTTAGTAAACGCTCGTTTTGCGTAAGTAACGCGGCGCGTTTCCGATCAAATTCCATATCT
>JAIPRN010003370.1:0-21945 GCA_025469175.1 Geopemphigus sp. TES_GeoC_2020 | reverse complement strand
ATTAAAAAAAAAAAAAAAAAAACAACGCGACGCGCCCTCGCCGGATGGAAAACCCGAAACGAAAAAATTACGTTATTAAAAAATAAGACCTCTCCTCCCTTAGTCCCGTCATATGGACGAGACAGTCACCACGAACGGGGTGTGGTCGGTCCGTATCGCCAGAACCACCACACCGAGAATCCGTCGTCGATCACGTAACGGCGACCACGTTAAATACCCGTTGGACCGACCACCGGTTTCCGTACGCGGACAACACATTCGATTTTCGATCGATTATTTCGGTGTGTCGCGCAAAGTTAACGAACGAGCGCGGTCGAAAATGTAAACACAAACGTACGTGGCGCGTCAACGAGAACGACGAAAATAGATTCTCGTACATAATAAACCTATTAGGAAAGGTTAAAACGAAACGATTAAACGTTTTTTCGTTTCTTCGTCGTTATCGTATACTACAACTACTACGCGGAGTGCATGGGGCGTTTTATCGTTCGTTCGACGAACCCGCCGCGTCCGTTGTTTACGCGGTTGTCCCCCACCCCGAACCGATTTCGAAAGCGCGTCAACTCGAATTCTTGGGACGTTTCAACGGTTTTACAAATTCGGCGTAGATCCCGGTTACTATCCGTCTTTTATAATCGCGAACCACCGAACGATGTGTCCGATAGATAACAACAACAGGTCGTTCCGATTTCGTACAATTACTACGTCGCCGGTGGTACGTCGGAAAAGAAACGTTTAGGCGAAATCGGGAAACGGACGCCGAGTAGTCGGCGGGAGCTTTTCCGCGCCGTCGAATATTTACTAAGCCTACACACGCCCGGGCCGACACGTAGGGACGGACTGACGCTTTACGGGAAGACGACGTTCCTATACGAAATCGATAAAAAAAAAACCCCCGAGTACGTAAATCGTTACAACCCTTACACGTAGTATTTGTTCGGTAGTCGGCGCCAGAGACGCCGATATATTCGGATATTTCGAACGTCGTCAAGAAACGGCGACGTGTTGGCGGGACCCGGTTAAGCGCGATCCCGTCGAAAATAAATCCTATTATTTGGCCGGCGCGTTTTTCGTTTACGGGCCCCGGCGGCCGATACCGTCAGGGTCGCGACGGATCAACACGCTAATGGTCGTCGCGTTATAACGATAGACGTAAACGAGGGATATTACCGCGCGCGCGAAAGTTCGGGGAGGGCGAAAAATCGTTCGATTTCTTTTTTACCGTTTAACACGACGACGGTCGGCCACCGCCGGAGTAGACGACATGGACACGTTCCGTGCCCGGCACCGTCGTTCCCGAAAACACCTTCGGTACACGGCGCGCATTGTTCGCCGTCGTTCTCTGTGTATACGCCGAACTACATCGACCGATATATTATATAACCTCCCCACCCCCGGTTTTTTTTTCGAAAAACGTCGTTGCGACGTTCCCTGGCTAGACCTCTTCTATCGGAACGTACGTTATCGTTAACTATCCGTTCGTCCGTTACGCGCTCGTAGTATTACTACAACAGACGTGACCGCTATATCCGGATCACGATCGACTCGTTAAGTTCGCGGCGGTCGAGAGAGCGATTATATATTAGGCGGCGACGGGGGCGGGCGCGCTCGCTACACAAAATAACGGTCTCCATAACGTGCGTGAGGAGCTCACGTTGTATTATAATTAAAGACGGGACGACCCGAAATAGTACCGGCGAAAAAGCCATTACGACGACGGGCAAAACGAAAACGAATTTTTAAACCGCCGAAAACGTTATTATTTTCGAAACGTTTTTATTTCGCGCGTATATCCGCGACGCGTACAAATAATAACGAACCATTCGACGACAACGACGTATTCTAATCTTCACTTCCCCCGTTTCCAATATAGTAAAACTATCGGGAAAATCGGCCCCTTTGGCGAATACCGAAACTAGAGATACACCACTCTACCGGTGAGTAAAATAGGTACGAACATTATCATCCGCCACTCCGGGCGGTACGTTTCGGGCACGTGAAATTTATTGTCGGTAAACGACGGGCCGCCCGACGCGTCTACATGACGATCGGTACGAAAACGATTTTTTACGTTCCGAACAAAATTAATACACACGCGCGGAACGTGTATTTTTTAATCGGGCGTATACAATTTGTAGAAATTCGAAGAAATCGATTGTAGGTTTTATATAGGCGACTGCCGAGAGAAAACCGTCTAAATCGGCGAAAACGTCGAAATTACGATTTTTTTTAACGTAAAAAATTAAGGCGGTCAAAATCGATCGTCTCGTATAAAACCTTTAGCTTTCGTGTCGCGTTAGTTTCGAATCCCTAGCCTTTCGGGATGCTTTTTAGTCTCGAAAACAAATATCACAGGGTAAGTCGGACGAATATGGGTGGGTGGTGAGGTACTACCCGGTATATATTTTTAGATGCCAACAATGCTCACGTATGGTAATTGGCGAATAACACTGTACTAAAAAAAACGATCAAATCGAAAACTTCATTCGGCTACTTCTCCGGCAGTTTTAGTCGTCGGTCGTATTCAATTTCGTTTCGAATAAGAGTAAATAACGGCATCGTTTGTTTCGACACCCAGGACACGATGATCTTCAACGGATATCCGACAGTTTTCTTTAAAACGTTCGAACCAGTTACGCAACAACTGGGTGAAACATCTTCAAAAGCCGATTGAATCGATTCAAAAGTAGCGTTTTTACCGATGTTCAAACAAAATTTAATACACGCCCCCGTTGCTCCCGTCGTAATAGTTATCCGTCGTGAAATCGCGATTTTCATACAAAACAACCGACGGACTCTGCGAACGCGTATCGTCAACGACCGATTTGACACGATTATTATATTATGTACCGAAATAACGGTCATTGTCTTCTGTTTATTTTAGTATAACAACATTACCGATAAACGTTTCGCAGTAATAATTGTAGTCCGGGTATTTATTCAACGTACGTGTAATATGGGCGTCCCGAGAAGGAGACAAAACGGGGCGATTGTAATTTTTAATCGAAAATTAACGACGTAATAATTAAAATACTTTTTTTGCGATTTAACGTACACGTACGATATATATTTAAATAGTTTACTGAAAATCGTCGTTCGTTTTTTCAACTACCTTTGCCCCTCTGTGGCTGTTTGTCGTATAACGTATATACATATACACGCGCGAGCAATTTTCTTCGATTTAAACGATAATTAAACGATAAATCGTACTATTATTGTACACGATACTAATACGTTAAAACGGCGTATTATACGTAGCGTTTATAACACGTCGGCCGGTCGGTCGCCACGTTTTCGCGAATCAATTACGTTTAAATTAATTACAACAAGTCCTCCCTGATCGCGGCCGATTTTTTACTTGTCGCGCCGCGTACGAAAAACGCGCGGCGACGTTAAAAAACGACATATACATACACGCGTCATATTTATAATCGTACGCTAACGCTCGATATCAGCGCTAAGGGTCCCGCGTTGTCAATAGACAGGCGTCTTTATCCGTAACATTCTCGGAGTTCTTCCGTAGTCCCGTTAAAGGCACCGTGGCCAGGTCGTTGTACGCGGGAGACGCAGTCGCGATTTGGGCGCTCGTACTCGTTTGTAGAGCGTCTCGCCGGAACACGACCATGTGCCGTCGTCGTTGTCGTCCCTCGCGCGTGCTCGATTAAGCGTGTTACCACCCGATTAAGTCAGTGGTGGGCCGAACGGGACAACATTCGGGTTGTTGTTAATCAAGCTGTAGGTTCTACCTAGGTCCTGTTTTCCATTCGTGTCATCGTACCGGGTTTCCACGTGTTTGATCGCGATTAGACGCCCGCGTTTTTCCTACGGTTCACGTTCGGGTTTAGGAACGCGTATTTGTGTATACGTATATACACAAATTTAACGCGCGCCCCATTGATATACACAATATACGGCGAGGGTAAACAGAATTATCGTAAATTAAATAACGACGAAACGAAATTCGGATTATTCGATATAGGCCGGACCGTTGTGCCACGTTGTATACGTAAAATACGCGTTAAGCGCTCCCCGGCGGGTCTCTCGAACGGGGCGGATAAAACGTAGAACCGACGTATACACCACACGCTTACGTACCCCATACGCGCGATTCGATTACGTCGGGGGAAACCGACGGCGATTTCAAGTTTTGTTTGCGGCCGTATACACACGGGGCAACAGGCGTTTAACGAACATTGACGGCACCGTCGCCGACGACCGAGACGGAGGAGGAGGAAGAGA
Source organism: Geopemphigus sp. TES_GeoC_2020 (assembly GCA_025469175.1). Taxonomy (NCBI): domain Eukaryota; kingdom Metazoa; phylum Arthropoda; class Insecta; order Hemiptera; family Aphididae; genus Geopemphigus; species Geopemphigus sp. TES_GeoC_2020. The sequence goes on along the minus strand of JAIPRN010003370.1, from coordinate 17,706 downwards.
CGATTAGCGAAAAAACGTATTTTTCGACAAAAAAAAAAACCGAAACAAACAACGGTAGAAAATGTGTTCGATAGGGAACGACAAAATCAACAATATCGGTAGTATCGCCGTCGTCGGTAGATAGGTACGTACGTACTTCGAGTAAAATACAACGACGGTCTACGACACGGTACGTTCGAAAACGCTACATCCACGGATAGGGGGAAAAAACGTACACGAGCTCTATTGCGCGCGCCTCTAAAAAAACAAAAAAAAAAATTACCAAACCCCCCTCATTCGTGCTACTCCCATCGTATATAAACGTTGTTTACGCGTTATACGCCGATTTGTGTAAACAAGTGTAGCAATATATATATATATATAATATAAAGCGTATACTCGCGCTAAAAACAACTGTTGGTTATTTTATATATCGGGTATCGAATTCGAAACTCCTTTCAACCCCCCGCCGTCGCCGCACTTGCGGAATTCGTCGGGCGTACGAGTTCGCGATAAACGTTAATCGTTTTCGTCGTAAAATCTACGGCCCCCGTACACACACGATCGTCCGTCGAATATACTCGTACGTCGATTTCGCGAATCCGGCGTATCGAATTCCCCCTGATTTTCGTCGGACGGCCTTCAACCACCGCGAATATACCCATCACCCGCTAACGTAACCGGAAATCGCGTTTAACGAACCACCGAATATACGACGACGTTGGCGTCGGTTAGTAGTTGGACAATAATAACAACGTACGTACGTTTATTCTTCTCGATTTTCGATAATCGACGAATCGGGCACGTCTTTGCTACGATCTTGGCAGTTAGCCGGCGACAAAGTAAACAACGGCCGTGTGTATATATATCCTTCTATATTGTTGACGCGAAAAGCGAATTACACTGAGGCACTTGTCGAGAGTCGCGAATCACCATCACCGCGTCGGCGTACGAAAATATCGTATTACGCGAATAAGTGCCGTAAACGGAAAAATCCCCCCCCCCCCCGAGGTAATTTTTTCCGTTTTCTCGGTAGAAAAACGTCGCGAATTCGTCGCCGAAGAACCTTCCCAAAAAAAACCCAACTCCTACCGTAACGTGGACGAATATTTTTCCACGACTAAAAAAAAAAAAACGTTACGATTCGTTCGGCGCGTCATAAACACGTGTAACCGTCGCCCCTTTCCCACGGACTCGATACGTATTTCCGGTACGAAATGTTCGCGAGTTTTCCAGGCGTCGTAGGGCGCGACGGTCAATAGTATAGAGAGCCGGTTTTTCGACCGTCACGGTCGTAAGTATATACACACACGGTCAAGTCCGTATAGAAATAAAGCGCGATTTACGATCGGGGGAGGGGCTCCGGTGGTTTATACTTAGAAACGTACGCGTATTAAAAATATGTCGCGGTTACGTGGAACGTACTCGATTTTGTTTACGATTCGTTCGGATCGGTCCGAAATTGAACGGAGCCCAAATCGGTTACCCGTCCAGCCGGCGGTTCGTGACGTCTAAATTCGCAGTGCGCGCGTTTCGTTTTACCGCCGCACGCACGACCTACGCGCGCGTACGATAACCGCCGTCGGGTTATTCGGCAAGAATAATCCCGACCGCGCGAATTTCGGAAAAGCGGAAAATACGAAACCAAGCGCGTTTACTTCGTAATACAACGCCGAACTGATTTACAACACGACCATTCGTTATCGGTTTTTTTCCCCATTTGTCGTCGGCCGAGCCGTACAATTATTTCGGGTACGCGTCTGCCAAGTATGTATACATATATAACGGATACGTATTTAGCGTATTATTATAGACGGCGGAGCCCCAGCCCTGTACGTACGAGACGACGTTATCGTAATTCTTAAACGTTTCTCTTCGGCCGTTTTTCGAATTATGGCGAGCGCGCGTAAGCTTACAAAAGTCACCCCTTCGGTATTGACGAATTTTTATAACGACGCTCGAGGGGATCGTTCACGTTTTGTAGACGAAAAAAACGCGGCGTGTATCGAATACAACTATATACATAAACGTATACGTATTTTGAATTATTAATTTTATTACGCCGTTACATAATTTTTAAAGCTTTCTCGACTTTCCGCGGTACTCGCGCGCACGAAAACTTTATTATCGTTGTCGTTCGTTCCGCCGGAAACGCGGAAAATACGTACCGCTGTTTTCTCGGGACGCCGGGCGTCGTACAGTTTTCCGTGAATAATAACGACACGATCGATCCAACGGAGCCGACGGCGCGCACGGACGCGAATATATATATATACGTGTAGTGGTGGTATACGAGGAGGAGGTCGTGTCGCGTACACGTTTTCGTATTTTCGAATCGCGTCGTTCAGAAAACACACACCGAAGACGACGACGACCAAAATGAATACGCGTACGTAATATCGGACGTCGCGATTAGCGTGACCGCGTACGTAACACACGATTTGCCCGAATCGAAAACGGGTACCGCGACGACCGTTCCGGTCGAAACAATAACGATAATCGTAAGACGCGCGCCGTGTAAGGTCACTCCGTTGGCCGATGCGCGACACCGAGCCCCTCCGCCGGTATCCACGCGTTAATCCAAGTAAGCGGTGAAACACACACCTGAAACGACCGCAAAACGACGACGGTATACACACAAACGTTACCACAAATCCATTCATTATGCGGCTCCCGCGGCTTCGTTCGTCGTTATCGTATGAAATGCCACGTGTATTACGGGGGGGGACATAATCGCCACCCGTAAATCGAATACGGAAAGTTTTACCGACGTAAACCCTCTCCCCTTCCATTCCTCCGTATGAAAAAACCGGTGCCGGACAGTATCAAAAGAGCCCGTGAAAAACTCTCTACACGTAATCTATACCACTACCACCACCCGAATCGACGCTGGTGGGCGGCCTCTTATGATAATATAAAATACGCCCGGCCGACGAATAGCGCGATCATCGCGGGGTTGGATGATTCTCGGCGATATGACTTTCAAAAAGAAAATTCGCGTAAACGGTGTCGAACCGACACCGTGACGACGGCCGCACGTCACGCCGAACAAAACGTAAACGGGCGTAAACGGGCGGAACGAAGACACGCGTATCCTCCCCTAAACCACCGCCGGTTTCCGTATTAATAAAACTATTATTATCGACCATACGACCGGCGTCGTGTACAACGTTCGATATAAAACCGAATCCTAATTGCGCTACGCGGTTTTAACGTTCCGAACGTTACAACAGGCGTTCGGAAATTATAAACGTGTTACGCGTACCGCGATTCGTGACCGCCAAAGTACGTAATAATAATAACGCGTTCGACCACGTAGTAATTTGTGGGCGTATACGGGAATCCAAAAATAGAAACAACGTAAAACGTATACGAACGAACGGAGAGTTGTCGAATTAGTCGATTAATTCCTCGGAAACGCGCAAGTCTCGGCGTAGTAAGTAACACGGACGACCCGTAAAGCGCGTCCCGTTATAACCATTTTCCATATAGTGACGACATAAGCGCGCGGTGGCTCGACAACGTTTAAAATTATTATTTTCGACGTACGAAAAGCAAATACAAAGATTCCGACGCGAAACTAAATGAGATCACTCGTCATCGTCTTCATCCATCCTCGTCACGTTCATCTTCGACTGCCATCGTTTGTCGTTGCCGCTGTTCCGTGAGTATTTGCCGCTGTCGTTGGACCAACATTCGGTGTTGTTATTTTAACAAGGTTGGCTTGCCCTTGTTTTTGTACTTTTGCTTCGCAGCGATATCAGCATTTTTTACCCAATTCTTTAGCCACATCGCCAACACCATACTCCGGGTTCACAGCCTTCACATTTCCATCGTTGCAGAACCAAAAGAATGCGGACAAGGAACGTATTGGTTCTTCGCTTCCTTTTCTTGGCCACGCACTTTTTCACCCTTAGGAGGAATTTGCATTTCTGTATCATATACTCATTTTGTTCTCATCAGCCATCTCGTGAAACCTCTTCTTTTCTTTTCCGTTCTTAGTCATCCACTTTTTGGCGCACTTCTTCGGAGTCACTCGCCGAAAATGACATTTTCGTCTGAATGTTTCTCTTCACGGCAGAGGTTATACGACCTCTGGGTTTTGCGCCGATCGCTTTACCTCCTCTAGGCATTTTCCCTCAGTCGTGTAAATTTTGATTTCAGCTCCATTAAGAACGAGGAAAATGAGTTCGCTACTTGTTCGATGATTTTTCGTATACGTCTTCAATATTAATATTATGAAGCTGGCGGATGGACGTGTGTATACCGATCGGTCGACAGTGTTTATGTCGCAGTGGCGGCGAACTTTATAACAATTTGTACCGGCGCGAAAATACGCGTCGGTCCCGTACAATTCGCGAACGGCCCGTTAATTTCTTCAATTTTTTTTTAAAACCGAAGTACCTCGGAGTTTACGTATGACGTGTGTTCGCGAAATGAGGTTTTCTAGACAAAAACGAAAAACAAATACCGCGTTCATCAGCGAGCGCGTGCGCGCGCCCTTTTCGACTTGTTATCGAACGTGTAACTACTTCACGTACGCTACACGAGTCCCTACTACTCGGGACTTACATTAATAAATATCGAGGTTAGGTTAGACGTAACGCCGTTGGCGATTGAATAACGTCGATTATTTCGGGTGGGATTTTCGGGAAGACTTTCGGATATACTTTTTAACGTTACACCACTATCGCTCTCCCGCCGTTACCGATTGAAAATATTCGCGCACGTACCACCAACGTTCGTCCATCGTTAGATAAAAAATATACGGACGTATCGAGTTTTTTTTTTTTTAAACGGAATCGATACGAAAAAACCGGCACGGCTTTACTACCCAATCATCCGCGCATACGGGAACCAGTGGTGCACGGTGTTTTAGCCATTCGGCGGTAATTGCCGGCCGGCCCTCACTCAAAACGGTTCGTCAGTCCAATCAACCGCGCGCGTCCACGTATCGACCGAAATACAGGCCTCGTACGTGTGTGTACACGGCGGCGGACATTAGAAAACGGTGGACGGGAATATCATAAACGACGCGACGTTACGCGCGTCCGGAGGCTCGTGACGAGGACGCGAATATACAGGGAGGGGGGGGGAACGATTGGCGCGTTACTTATAATACGACGACGGAACGGAAAGCCGGACAAAGGCGAAAACGCCGCGCCCGTGTTCGCCGTTATCGCGGCGCACGAACCGATTAACCAACGAAATACCGTTGACCGAAATCGTCCGAGTACCGCGTATTTACTGCGGCGGGGCCTCCGAGTTTCCCGCGGTATATAAACGCGCCACGTTACCGTAGTACGGTCGGTCGTCGCGTTTCGTACGCCGATCTTAAACGCGCTCCGCGGAATCAACGACCTCTTTGCGCGAATTGAACCGTGACTGGAACAGTTTCGCACCGTTTTTTTTTTTCGCGTCCACGCGCACGCGCCGGCGCGCGCGCCCCGTGCACGTCCGTAGTACGAACGTACGGCGGTGATACGTACGTCGTACACGCGCGCGGCCGCGGGAAGGTTTATTGAACTTCACTGGCGCGCGGCGGTTCTTTCGATTCGGAATCGTCGAAAACACGGACCGAAAATTCAAATATAATTATATTATAAATTGGTTCGACGACTACCACTAATACGTACTTCGTGAATAAAATATCGTAGGCGTACGCGCGCGTCCGTAAAAAATTCGTTTTGCACGGGGGGGGGGCGGTTCGTTTTTCGAAAATCCGACGGGAATACCGGTGTCGGTAAGTTCCGTACGTACGTACGTACACATACAACGGTGGTGGGAACAACAAACTCTCGACGAGGACATCGCGGCGTTGACCACGGCCGGCTCAATCACCCCGCGGAGTCAAGGCCTTGGACGCGCACACAATGGCCTCAACCGTCGTTCTTTTCCGCAATCGGAGGTGCGCGAAAATACGATACGGTATACGCCGCGCACGATTGTAACGAAACGTTACGACGAATCAGCGCGAGATCAAATCTCGCCGAGAGACTTAACGTTCGTTAAACGTTCCACACGACGTACGCGACCCGTCGTACGCTCTACCGTAATAAACACGCGTTATTACACGTACGTCCCGGATGATGAATACGCGATACGAAATGTATTTTTGGAATTACGGATGATCGCCGCCGCGTTATGGTTATGTTACGCTAAAACGTACGCCGTGGGCCCGGGAGGAGGAAACAATATAGCAAAGACGACGCGTAAAACGGTCGATGCGCGGCTGTTGACGGCGTTCCCTACAAAGACGGGCGGCCGTAACGTCAATTTAATCGTACCCGAAAACGGGCCGGATTACGATTATTATTTCGTTAGCGATTATTAACGAAATTAGCGTTGGTAAGGGGCGGTGTACGCGGGGAGGGAGTGGCATCGTACATGGAAAACTTTACGGCGAGCGCGAAATAAAAGCGGCGCGACGAACGTATTGTTGGCGGGAGAGGGTAGACGGTGCACGGTGTAGTAACACTTGCGCGTGTCCGTGTGTGGGTGTGTGTGTCGTAAAAAAACGGAACCCTCGGCGAAAAATTAGTGAGCGGAGTGCGACGAGACGCGTTAAACTACCCGCCATATACGCAATATGTGGACGATGTTTCGAGGAGATGACGACGACAGGGGGGGGGGCGTTTTACGAATTATTTTAATTTGAAATTGGCCGCGGCAGCGACGTAACGAAACTTTTTTTAATCGCGATTTTTTCTACCGTCTAAACCCCCCCACGCGCGACTCGGATACACGAAAATGACTATTGTCAACGGCACGCCGGACGTGACGAACAACCAACTACGGCCCGTAAGTATAATAAATCGGTATCGTTAGACGCGACCGGACGAAATGTGTCGCCGACGGATGCACGAACGTCGGACAACGGAAACGGACAAAATGACCGGACGTTTTTCGGAAAATTTCTCCCGAACCCTCGTCGGCTATACTCTACACTCGGCGGCGGCGAGGTTTCGTTCGGAGGACGAAAAAACGACCTTTCGTACGACGGTGTGTATTAATAATAATACGGTAGATTCGGCGATTTATTCGAGGACGTCGATTAATCGTTTGGTTTAATTCGTAAGCGCGGTCGTTAATTACGCGCGCGCGGTATATGTGTGTGTGTGTGTGTGTGTGTATAGAGAGGGTTTGGCAAAACGACGATTCGTTACCCGAAATTGATTTATTCGGTTTAAAGGACGACCGACGGTAATAACAATTACGCGGACCAACACGATATTAGACGTCGGAAATAACCGTTTCGGTTGGCGCGCGCGTTCGCGATACGTATATAAATAATACACGGGCGAATAATATTCTCCGTCGCGCGTAGTAATGTTGTAAATATCGTACAAAAAGCTCCGTCCATCAATCAACCACCGGGCGCGCGCGCGCGCTTTATCCGTTATTAATGAATCCGAATATTCGACGACGGTACGAACACACGTAACATACACGATTCACCCGGCTAGCGCGTTAACGAGAATAATAAATACGTCGTCGGAATTTCGTTGTTGTTCGGCTACTCCGCCCGACCGACGATTAATGTTCTTATCGTCGTCGTTGGGCGTACAGTCGAGCGCGCGTGGCTAAAAGGTGAATACGGATCGGTATCGGGGAGGGGAAGGAGATGTCCTTTCGTACGTACGCCCGAAGAATCCGCGTATATTTATTCGACCTTGGTCGACGTTTCAACTGCTGACGGCGCGCGTTCGACGACGTCGTTGTTAAGGTTCGCCGATCGATTTCTGACCGTCCGTAACACGGCCCCGCGTAAAAGTCCCGTTTTCCACGCCAAGGGTTTCGCGGCACCGTATCGTATCGCGGACGTGGACGCGATAAAACGATAATTCCGTTTTTGGAACCTCCTCTCCGCTCGCGGTACCCGCGAATCGGGGGTACCTAACAACGGTCGTACGTATTAACGACGATATAACAACCCGACGTACAACGTCGTTTATTTAATACGTTTCCTTTCGGGCCTTTACGCGATTATTATTAAGCGTGACGCGCCGTTATCGAAATAATAAACACGGCCACCCGCCCGCCGACAGAGGGATCGTTAAAACGCGCGTCCTACCGCCGCCGGCGGACGTTATACGAGAAAATTGTGGGTCGTAAACCGTTTCCAAGAGTCCCGCGCGCGCGACCTTCTCAAAGAATGATACACAATTTACGGTCGGTACGGAGATTATCAGGTTTGAGCGAGCGATAATTAACGAAAGGCCATTTTCGCCGCGTTTTCGACGACGTGTTCAGACGGTATCGTATGGTGACTTACCTATTTCGGTAATTACCACGAACGCTGTTAGACGCGACAGTTTGTCGCCGGTACCTACGTAAACGTTACCTAAATTCGGCGTTAGGCGTTATGGGACACGGAGTATAAAAAAATAACCCACTGGTGTAGCACAGAACGCGCGGCGTTTTCCGTCACGTGTACCGTGTGTTTTCGACGATTCGACATATAACACGAATCGAGTTGTTGTTCGACCGTGCACGACGCGACGGACCCGCTGTGTAACGCGGCCGAATCCCGTTATGGCGCGCGAACCTCGCGATAAAAACGCGAATTACTCGCCTTTTTATTCATTTCGTTGACGGGCTATACTACACCAGTGATTCCCAACGGTACCGCCGCTCGAGGGGGCCCTTTTAATTTTCAGGGGGGAACGCGAATTCGAAATTATATTAATATTTTTAGCCCGATATAAGAATTTAGTGTATAAAAATAAAAATCGTCCGTAGGTTTTCGTTTTATACGTTAATTAAACGGCGATTTTTTTTTATTTATCGGACGGAATGTGGACGACGTGAAATGTTTGAAACTCTAAATGGGGCGTCGAGTAAGGAAAGGTCGGGAAACACAGGGTTACACCGAAGGCGGAAAATGTTACGTTCTCCGTCACGACCGGTATAAATTATTCGGAAGATACGGTAATTTCGCGCAGACGTATTTAAAAAAAAAAAAACCCCGTAAATACTCGCCGTTAATCTTGGTACGCGTCGAACGTTTGTTTCGATCGCGAAATAAAGGAGCCGAATAAAATTAAAAACACGATCAACGCGTTCGCTCGAATCGAAATTGTACGTAGTATCGCCGACGTAAATATGTTGCGGGGGAAACGTACGCGTCGACGAAACGGTATTTTCGTTCTTATACACGTTAAGAAACGCTTCCACAAATACCTCGATTTTGTTCATAAGAAAAACGCCAACCGGTAGCCGTATCGTAAATACCTCTTGCCGTACGTTACTACCTTCCGTCACGCCCTATGGTTAAGGTCCGTTTCCCCAACCTCCTCCTCCTCCTCCTCCCCCCCGCAGACAATTTCCAGTTTTGTACCGTCCACAAGTTTCGCTTAATAACGAAAAACGCGCGGCGCGGCGCGGCGACTCCGTGAAAACGATCTGCCGGAGACATTTACAAATATACCGTTACGTAAAAATATCGACGATATTAGCCAATTGGTTGTTTACCGCAGACGACGGTCCCGTTGGCAGTCGATTTTCGTCTTAAACGATTGACGCGTAAATTACGCGGTCGGTCGCCGTCTCGCCGGGGAACCGCGAACGTTTGGAAATTACGCGCGACACGCCGAACGATAATAGCGTCGAAAAAAAACGACGTCCGCCCGCCCGAACTATTAAACGCGCCACACGGGCCCCCCCGTACGTATTCGACTCCGGAGTGTTGGACGAAACGGAGCGAAACGTTAATAAACGGCGGTGCGCGTAACCGAAAACGGTAGGGGCCGCCACCGTTGGCGGATAATTATTAATTAACGGCGGCAACGACACACACCGCCCGTTTCGAGTCCGCCGGAAGTACCGAAATCCCGGAAACGGACGCCGCCGAATCGGCCATCTCGTTTATACGTTATACCTGAGTTGATGTACGCCGTGAGTATCCAGTCTCGTAGCGCCAACGCGGTGGTCACGAAGTTCATGTTTCGATTCGCAACCGTCTCCGAGTCCAATCGCATTCCGATACAGCGGACCATTTACCGGCGCGTCGCGCGCTACACACGAACGTAACGACGACGGATATTATACCGAAGCGTCCCGTCGTCGTCGTCGTCGTCGTCGTCGTCGTCGCCGTTGTCACCGTGTAATCGTCACCGTAGTTGTGGTCGTCGCCCTGAACCGCCCGCAGTGGTACAACACAACGCGTGCGGAGGGGGGGCGGTTGTCGTCGGAAAATACTAAATATTAAGAAGTACAACGTTTCCAGTAAACACAAATAACGCGCGAAAATTCGTAAACGCGTGTCCGAAATGCGTCCGTCCGACGAACCGTTTAGTAACGTACGCTCTTCTCCCTATCGGGTAAACAACCGTACACCCACGGCCGACGAACGTTATCTCCGTCTATAACGTCTATATCTATACGACTCTTATCGAATTCACCCGTATACCGCGAACGTTGTACAATATACCGCGAAACGAAGTCGTTGTAAATACACTATACACAATTCGACGCGAACGTCGGGCGCGTACTCTCCGTCGGTTCGTCTATTTTTATCGCGCGCTTTTACGGGGGAAAAAAAAACGTTTTTCGGTACGCCGGCGTGCACGAGGAGCGCGCTGTGTGCCGTCGGCCGGTCGATCTAACCGCGCGCGGGACGTTATCTCGCTCTCGAAAGCTCTCGACGTCGACAAAACCGAATAGCCAATATAATAGCCTCCTCCCGACCAACGAAGAAACACGACGGCGAGGGCGCGTCTCGTTTATCGTTCGACGTTTCGGTGGCAGACCCAGAACAGAAACTACGACGACCGCCAGAAAACCGAGCCCGAGCGTTTACGCGTATAGAAATCTACGAAATACGGAATATCGAATACAACAGTAACTACGCGTCGGAACCCCCTCGGCGGCGTTCGATCCCCGAGAGTTCGTTATCCTTTTTTTTACGATCCTATTTTTAGACGTTCGTCGTGTATAGGAGAAACGAAAGAATCCCGAGTATTCCTCGAACCCTTTTTTCGGTTATTTATACGTACGGGCGTCGTATATACACTCGTCGACACGCGCCTGGTAAGTAATATCGTTGTCAAAACGCCGTAAACGAAAACCACTCGCCGTAGCGTCAACGAAAAACCCGTGGCCATTACGCTCGCGATTAATTCGAAGCGACCGGGTTTCCGGGAGAAACGTACATATATACGTGTACGTCTTATATTATACGGGTACACGACGAAATAACGGTTTTCATTTTACGCTCCAATAGAATCGCGGCGTTATAACGGCGAACAAATATCGTTATCCGCCAAGACAAATCCCCACCACGCTACCTTTCGCGCGGTTACGGACTTTCGTTTCGAACGATAATTAGCGAATAGGTACGCTTACGACGCTCTACGATAAACGAACGACGTAATAGCGGACCTCGGTTGGCCGCCACCTACCCGAGCGTCGGCGTAAAAAAAAAGCGTCTCCGACGGGCCAGAGAAAACGATACGATAGTTTTAATAATATGGCCGTCGCGCGGCACGCTCGTTCGGATACCGAGGGGACGGGCGATTTATTTCGTTTTCGATATAGATAGATTAGCCGCGACTTACGGGACGTATATCGAAATAGAACGACCATATGGCGCGAACACGTACGCGCGTTTTAGTTTTCGGGCGTCGATAAACGGCGTTAACGTTTGGTCGTATGTATATGTGCGTCGGGTTTCGAACGGTCGAGAGAGACCGTATTACGCAAAAGTATTGCGCGGACAACGTCGAACGAACGAAACGATTCGCGTTGTTCTCCACGAATTCCACCTTCCCGTCCGCGAAACGGTCGGCTTCACCATTTACGTTCAACAAGCGTCGCCGAAATAACGGTACGATGTACAAAACCCTTCCGGTTACCTTTATCGGTTCGGCCGGAACGTGATTGTCTTTTTTCGTTTACCGTGCTTTCAGGACGCCGTCCGATCGATGGCCTCCTAAATACCTACACGTTCGTCCGTACAACGATCGCGTAATAATATTACGAATAATACGACGGACGTCGTACGACACGTACGGTTTCTCGACGTAAATAACTAGACGCCTCGAGTCTCGGAAACGCGCGGGCCGTAGATTTTCGTGTTTCCATAACGAGTCTCGGCGAAACGAATTTTTATCGCGCCTTCTCCCCGCCACCAACGCGCGGTTCGTCTATTCATTTTAACCGATTACCCGTTCGATTAAACGAATACATAAACCGACGATATATTTGTACGAACGAAGGAATTGATTATATATTTTCGTTAAACGCGCGCGACGGCGACGTATTGCCGGAAGCGGAATAGAATAATAATATTGTCTATGGCGACCGACCGTCGTCGACTACGGCGTTTCAGTTTTCGCCGAACCCAAACGACGATTAAGTTATAAATTCGACAGATTCGCGGCCGCCACCCGTACACGGTCGTGGTACGTTTGCGAGAAGTTTTTTTTTCGAAATTGTTTGCGCGCGTTCTTTGACTAAACCGCCCGTTGGATTAGATCGGCGATCGATGACGACCGACGTACAAAACTATTGGAGAAACGAAGGCGAATTCGTACGACGACTGGAAGGAAAACGAACCGTACACGATTGGCCGGCATTTTGATAGCCCATGTCGATCGAATTTTCGAATAATCGCTTCGAACGCGTTCGCGTAGACGACGAACGCGCGTACGTTTAAAAAGCAAAACGTACGAACCGCGCGCGCGTGAATTTCGACGATCGAAAATACAACCGACGGGGCCACCGAGCGCCGTGTATAAATAAATAAATAATTCGGCCGTTTCGAATTACCGGGTTCGATATCGCGAAACGTCTACGGGGGCACGACGTCACACCTACGCGCGTTTATTATCCGGTCTTCGGAAAAAATCCGTACGCGTTGTTTTATCGACCACGGTTACCGCGATTCGACCGAACCGCCCGTTACCGCACACCGTGGTTACGTCCGTACACGTATCACAATTATGGGCGGGACTATCGTTTGTTTTTCCTCGAATTTTCGAAAACGCCTAGCGAATTAAAATTAGAACGTTTACCGGGCGAACTACGGTAACCACAGCCCACCAACGTATACGCGTTTCGGCTTTTCGAAAGCGCGTCGTACGTCAATAACGTATTTGTTATATACACGCGTCTCTTACGGAATGTAAACTGCGCCGTTTAAAAACGCGGTAATAAATATATATGTATATATATATAGATTTCGAAAAATGTCGATTTAAACGAATTCCGTTACGGATAGAACGACCCGATTAGAACAACGCGTACGGGATAAAGTAGGTAACATAACTGAATTCGTAATAAAAATCTAAATCGATCGTTAGGTTCGCTCTCGTGTGTGTTTATATATATATATACACAACGTTCTAGATACGTACTATTATTTTATTAGCCGCGCGCGGCAGTTTTGTTTTCCGCTTTGGAAAACGAGAAATTCCGGTCGCCCAGTTAAATCGGATACGACGAAAAAAAAATCGATAGAAACTATCGCGATTCTTGATAATACCGGTGGGCGGGTCTGTGGAATAATTTTAGCCGAAATATATTACGACGAACGCGCGTTTACGTCGTTTTCCGTCAAACACGTACGTTTCGAAATCAATCGGCGATTGAAACGCGAGTTAATACTATTCCGACGATTCGAACGTGTGTCGATACCGTTGGTTGATAACGTTTTTCGAATCGATTTACAACGATATACGCGTACGTTACGCGATTTACGATTTTCGTAAGACGAGGAATTCCGGTCGCCCGGTTAAATCGGATACGACGACGAAAACAAAAATACCCTACCGCGATTTTCGATAGTACGGCGAGGAGAAACATTTATCTCGCGATTTACGTACCCGAGAAATCTGTGCACGGCGACGAATGACGTGTATTACAATCGGAAACGGTCGGAGCTAACGTCGCCGATTTATGCCGTCTAAGAGGAAGGGGGATGTGTTCGTGCGTTTACAATTCGATAAGAGACGCGCGATTCCCGAATTTCGCGGTTTACGTACGTAACTACGATAATTTCGCGCCATTATCATACAATCGCTCGCGGACGACCGTGTCCGGCGGCAACACGCCAATGGCGACCGCCGATAACCGCCTATTATTTCGCGTGACTTTTCGTCGCGAGAATGCGCGCTTGTTTAAAGTTGTTAACGGTCGTCGATGGGCCGTCTCGTTATATTTGTTTCACTTTCGGAGATTTACAGAAACGTTTCCGACAAATTATCGTTTATTTTCAAACCGGGCGACGAAACGGCGCGAAAATCTCGCCGAAGCGTACTATATATGGTGTCGGTTTTTCGGTTATATTCCGTTCGCTTCGTACACAAAGCGCGACGATCGATTACCGTAATGCGAATAAATTCGAAATTCCGTCAAGCCGTTATATTCGTCTCTTATCGTCGGACGACAAATTACAATAAACACGGGAAGGACATCGCTTTGACGAGAAAAGTTGGCCACTTTCCCGTCCTCGACGTTTGACACGGCGAGCGCAAGAAATCGGCTATCTACTCGTAATTTATGTACACATATATATATATATATATATATATATATATATATATCTGCGATCGTCACCGACGCATTATTCTTCGACATTGGACGGGTGACTGTGTGACGTGTACACTATATACACACACACACACACACACACGCTCGAACGATATAATATTCGCGTAGAGGAAGGTGGGCGTTTTATTTAAAGCGGATATTTTTCGAAAACCAATTTGCAAAACGACGGCAACTCGGAAACGTATAATAGTAAAAACGCGTTTCGAACGCGGTAATAAATAATAACTATCGGCAGTTTTATCTAAAAAATATAAACACGCGCACGCGTAAACATATACCCAATATATATATATATATATATATACGTATACACGTATACGTAGGTAGTAATAATATATGTATATACAATACGAGGTATTCGCGATAATAAAATAGAATAACGTAATTTCCACGGTATTACGTTTATAAAAAAGGGAAAACCGACAAAGATAAAAAGTGAGTAAAAAATGGGTAAATTTATCCCTTCGAGTTGTCGTCGAATTATATAAAGGAAAAAGAGCGAACGCGGACAAATACGTTTCCGATTAGAATAATCCGGGGGGGAAGGGGGACACAGTACGATTGTAAACCGTCGATGCAATTTTCGGCGGTTATGGTTTTGTTTTCGCTATTCGAAATCCGTATAATCCCTGTAAGAGATCGTACGTGGAAAATAACGCGTCGAAATTAAACCAGCCGGGTTATGCGCGCGCGCGAAAATCTTCGTTCAAAAATCGGCTTTTTTGTACTCGGACGTATTAAAACGGTAACGAAATTCGTTTTACCGATATGAACAGTTAAAAACCGTTTAAAAAACGGACCGGGACGAGAAAACGCGTCCGAAAAACCCGAAAAAAGAAACCGACCGGAAACGTAAACGATAACGTTGTTTCGCGCGCCAATTGTTCGATATTAACGAACGCGAAAATCGAATAAACGTATCGAACCCTACGCGCGGAATACGTAATCGGAAAAATACGCGGAAACTGTCGCGCGTTTAGATGGTAACGAATTCGGGTGTTCGTTATTAAATTACGTAACCGTTTTATTCCGTAGAATCCGGTAGAAGAAACACCGTCCGGTTGCCGTCGATGATACACCGTCGTCTTTTTATCGACCGAAATCGTCGTGTACGGAAGTAACGGCGACCGTTCAAAAATCGAACGCCGACGAACGCGTCGGCCCCGCGCGACGACCACTTGTAGGGGGCGGCGGCGGCGGCGGCGGCGGCGTTCGGGACCACGACGATACTCGGATTACGTAAATATCAATAATTCCGTCTGGCGATGCACGACGACGTTCGTTGTTAAATTTTATTAATTAAAAAACGACGTTCGAGAGAACTTTTCGTACGGCGCGCTATTCGTAATAAAACACTTTTACGACTACCGCTCGGGCCGTAAAAGCCCCAAATCGGAACCGACGACGAAAGGACGGTAAAAAAAGGAGTTTTACGTAACGTTTTATTTATCGACTTATTCGTAACCAACGACACCGCGTATTGTTCGAATGACGATCGTTACTCGGAATATTACGCGGTTTTCGATACGGTACCTTTTTTTCGTCGAAGAAATTCTCTACCCCGTTTGGCGCGAACTTTGTTTTTTTGTTTTAAATACGCGTTTAACGAAAACCCGACTACTTTTCGTTATAGCGATTCCACCGGAGGGGGTATAGAGGCTAAAAACCCGCGCCGGATAAATAATAAACCGTTAGCCGCGACAAAGACACGTTATTGTTTCGTCCGATTATTATGATATTCCGACGATAGACCGTTACCCAATCGGTACGGAACGGTCCGTGAACGTTGACGAATAGTAGTGTCTCGCGATGAATTGGAAAAGTCGACACGGAACGGATTTGAATAACTACGAACCCCGCCGCTGCCGCCGCCGCCAAGAATCGTATTACGATAGGAAAAAGCCGCTACGAGAGGAAACGACGACGGATTCCTCGAGTTCGTCGTTCCGTCGATATTTCTACCGAAAACTATCGAACGAATAAATCGTACACACACGCCGGTTATCGGGTTCGTTGTTCTTCGTGCCAACGGCCGTTACCCGTGAATGGTATAACGGTACGAAATTATAGCTACGCGTATTATCGGGACGGGGGAGTGGGGAGGACATACGCCGTGACCAACCGGATACGCGATAAACAGCCGGCGCGACGACGCGTCTAGTTTTTTTTTTTTTTTTGTTCGGAACAATTTTCGAGCCGACGTTTTCGCGCGAGACGAAATGGCGACGGAGGACACGTGAGGCCGCCGTTCACGCGTAATCCGTTGGCCTATCGATACCGAAAACGCGGTCGGAGGGCGCGGATTTTCCGGGACGTCGTCGCGAAACGTTCGTCCGTCGTTTCGGGACGAAATAAACGAATAAACGCGACGGTGACCACAGCACGTCACGACGCGATCAACGTTCACCGACAAACCGATACCGGGGCGACGACAATCTGGACCGTTTATCGGCGAGCGTTGTTCGCCTAGACACGGTGTTCGCAATTGCACCGCGTACGATTAGCCGACGACGACACCTATTCGCAACGAACGAGACGGCTAAGAAACGTTTTACTACGGCCGTCGTCGTACTATACACACGGTACACGTAAAACCGAGTGACAATCGTCGTTCGGATCGAACGCTGTTCCGGATTGACGATGATCGACGTACCGCGGCGACTATTTCGCGGACGGTGTACAACACCGAAGAATGCCGGCGAATCGTTTAACCGTATTGCGTACGCGATCCATTTAGTGGCCTCCGCCGTGCACAATGCCCGTACGAAACGTTCGAAAGTTGTGGCGTAAAGCCCTCGGAAACCGTTAATTTCGGGACGTTTTGTACCGAGTACGCGGGACAATAACCGATTGTTAGACCTACGAGGAATCGCCGTAAACGATACGAGCGATTTTCTGATTTCGCGATACAAAAATCGACCGAAAACCGTTCCGGCTGATACAGGAGCCGTCCCTCGAAAACGTCTCGTTCATTCACGACGTAGGGTAAGCCACGAATTTTTCGACAATTCGGATACGGACCGTGGCCGGCCGGCGGGTGACGTAAACGCGCGAATAGGAGAACGCCAGATATAACCCCCGAACGATCGTCCCGGAACCGTCGGCCGGTAACGTAACGATGTAGGACGACTGGTAGGGATGTAACGGAAATACTAAAAAAAAACTTACAACGCG
>JAIPRN010003369.1:0-21948 GCA_025469175.1 Geopemphigus sp. TES_GeoC_2020 | reverse complement strand
TATTTACACGACGAAACGTTGGCGGCGCTGGTCGCACTTGTACTTGTTACGAAATTCGTGGTCGGACCGGCGGTGATGGTGCTCGAAATGGTACTCGGAGCTGTACTAGTGGTAATGGCGCTGGCAGTGGAACTGACGGTAGTGACGTCTGCCGTGGTGGAATTACTAGGCGTTTCGCTGGTAGACGAACGACGAGTGGCGACGAAATTGAGCAAAGGTTTCGGCCATTTATCCGGCACAACGAACTCCGTCTCGGTATCACCTTCGCTGCAAAACGCGAAAATTGTGCGGCGAACGATTAAATTAATGTTCGTCGACGAGCCAATTTGGTTGACCGACAAAGCGAGTGCACGGACATGTCACGCTCGTTTCGGATATTATGTCGCCCGCCGTCGAGATCTATTCGAACCGTCACGACGCGTAAGTCCGATATCGTAATCCAAAAGTACCGAAAACACCGGTTGATAATCGAAAAACCGCCCGTTCGATATTAAATACGTACGCGCGCGCATATTTGTGTTACAATCAACCCGTCGTCAATTCGAAATCCCTAAACAAAATAAACGTATTCACGTGACCGACGAAATCGCGTTTTAACGACGAAATTTTGGCACCGCCAAAGTGTAGACACGCGTGGCGAACGAAAGTGTTGAACACGCGACTCCGATTTGGCCGGCACCGCGAGATACGGTCAAAAAAATGGTTACAACCGGTGCTACGATTGTTTCGAAATGTTGTTCCAATTTTCGTCGACCCCGTGACCACCCGCCGATTTAGGGTCGTTCTGTTCGGTTTTCAAAACGTTTAACGGCCAATTCCAACTACATATATAGCGTTTCGACTGTACGCGACTTGGACGATAGTTCGGCCGACACAAAAACCTCCCCCCGATCATTCGTTCGATTCGATAATGAACGCACGAACGCGCCACGAGTATTTTTTCAATTTAAAACTAGCCGCCCGTGTCGCCCCTCACTCTCGGCCAACGAATCTGTTCGTTAGATAACCCCGATCGGGTCCGTGAAGTAATCTTCGGAGCCCACACGCGGATTGTTCCTAAACGCGCGAAAATTGTTCGTCGTGTCCGCCATTATTACTCCATCGCGCGCGCGTCACGTCCGAACTACGCCCGACAACGACCGTATTGAAAACGAAATGACGAACAACGACGCTTACCTTTGGTGTTCGCAATAATTATCGTATATGTATCCGTATGTGCACGGCATCTTGCAGCACTCGTCGATAATTTTCCGTTTTTGACGGCGATTGACCGGAGGAACGTGTGCTGAAACAAAAACCGTCGTACACGTTTTGAATACCGAGCCAACAGCTCCGGGTATCCAAGCGGGACGTGATGGATTTCCAACAGGTCCGAATCGGTAACGATTTTAAAAATTAACGGCGATTCACGACCGAAAATGAATTTCGCGGCGTATCGGTACGATATTTGAACAATCCCGCGCGAAGACCTTTCAAAAATCGATTTTCGGAATTGGCTTGTTATTTTCGAGCGTTTTCGAAAATTTTGAAATTCGCGAAACTACCGTCGACGTATCCCTGGACGTCTCTGTACGTGATTTCGTTTTCGTACAATTCCGAAAGCCGTACTCAGACGGTACTCGAAACCACGACGACGCGTCCGAGCCTCGAACGTTTCTCTGAAACTTCGGCGACAAGTACGAAGTTCGACGCACGATCGGAACACGGTCAACCACCCGCACTCCCGCCCCACACACCGTCCCACGACAACCGTCCTGACGATCGATGACAAAACGGGCATTATAACTGACCTGTGGCGCCGGGCTTGTAATAATGGATTTGGCAAATTCGGAGCATGAAGTCGGTGAGGTGCGAGCCACAAATCTGGATACTCTGCCGCCATTGTATGGTGACGGGCTGCGCGGAGGTGGTCCCGTACAGCGCGCCAGTGACAAGCGCGACGGCGCAAACGACGACGAACGCCGATGACTGGTTCATGGTTGCCATAGAACGTCTGGAACACACACGGGTGGTGAGCGCGCGCGTGAAACGACCGCGGTTGTAATTGTGCGCGCGGTTGGAACCAACTGCGACCGCGGCGAAACACGGTATCCGATTTACGGACCGGATTGGCGATGGCGTTTGGCGCGCAACCGATCGGTGGGCGGCGAAGTCCGCTAAATTGCGGGCGCGCGCGCGCTCGCGCGTTTAAAAAACAACCCGGGGGGGGACGAAAAAGCGCCGAACGAACAACGAAACGCGGGACGACGGACGGTGAAAAGCGTGCGCCTCGTGTCATATGCCGGGTTAACGTGCGTACACGTATCGAAACGCGCTTTCTGCGCGAAAACAAAACGCCCGTTGTTGTCCGCGGGCGTCGGGACGGACGACGCGCGTGCGCGCGCCGGATACTTGGCCGCCGTTATTTACTAAGCGCGCCGCCCCCTCCCCTCACACTCCTACGTCTACTAATACAAGCGCTCGACGGCGTACAACACAGCCGCGCGCACGCTCTCGACGCGTCGTCCGTCGCACGCGACGATCGCCTTCGCGACAAAGCCGCTCCGATGAGAAACACGGCGTTTCCGGTGTGTGGTGGTCTCGACCAGCTCCGCCGACTTTGACGACGGTAAGTTCGCGCGCGTGTTCACTTTGGCCGCGCAGCGCCTCGGTCAACGCCGCCGCCTGGTTCACTACGTTAAACGGACGCGAGATAATATTTAAATTACCTGTTTGTCACGCCGGTCTAATTGCAACGACGATTGTTTACCGCGACCGACGCGTCGACCGCCGCCGGCGTGTGTCCTTAAGTTCCTCTACGCGACGTTATTTTAGGTCGAATAATTCGAGGCATACACAAACATACACACAAACACCTAACCGACGGTTATCGTCCGTCGATTATGCAAAAACGCCGTGAACCTTCTACGCGGCACCGAACGCCACCCGACGCGTATTGACGTTGACCTCGACGCGCGACTCGACGTTTCGCCATTCGTTTACGCGAAAAGGCGCGCGCAACGCCGCCATTCCACGAAAGGTTTTTTTACCGCGAATTGTCGTGTACGCCGGTTATCGTCCGTGACTTTTGCACGAAATCGGCGAATAATTCGATCGGGGGCGGCGGCGGCGGGTTTAATTATTATTATTATTTAAATGCGCGCCTACCGCGACGTAACGATTCGTTACTAAGACCGAGCGATTTATCGAACGTCCCCGCGACCGAATATTACGGACGGGCGCGAACAGCAACGCTGTTTATTCGTAACCGCGGTAGTGTTCGTCCCGCGTATACCTACGCAGCGGCGACGTACAAACGTCGTTTCGTCGCCCCGGTGTATCGCTAGTAATGTCAACAACCACCCGAGGTCGGTCCCAACACACACACACACACACACACACACACACACACACACACACACTCCGTCGTTAAATTCAACGTAGCTTATCGTCCGTTTTCGGTTTACCTGTTCCGTAATTTTCGGCGCGTACGTTACTACGAAATAATCGGCACGGGAGCACGGCCACCGTTCTCGTCGTCGACGAGAATATCCGAAAACCGGTCGCAATATGGTCGACGATAGAACGACGGAAAAAAAAGCGACCCGTGCCGGACCCTCGGACAACCGAACGACGGTTATTCGGTGCGGCGGTGGTGGTAACAACAGCGGCGGTCGAGACCGACGTCGTCGACGATTTCTGAAACCAGTCGGAACAACCTAACGCGCGCGGTAGAAAAACTACGCACCATCGAACGCCGGCCAACGTGCGAACTGAAATTCCCTAATTTCGCTCGAGTTGCTACGGTATGTTATTGCCGTTTTATGGAACGGCCGAATTTCGGCGCTATTACACCGCTACTACCCCGGGACGTTAGGACGCTAATTAGACGACGGTCGATGGTACCAGCGCGCGAAATGCGAAATCGTCCGATCCGTCGCCGGTAGCCGACGAACGGTCCGCGTAATCGGCGTACCGTCTTTGTCGAACGCAACGTTCTCCGCGCCGCCTCCGCCGATAACGGACCTAATCGCTTAACGTTTTAGTCGGCCAAATCGGCCATTTTACACGCGCTACTACAATCGCGTCTATCGCCGATCCGCCTGATAGAGGCTTTAATTCGGCGATTCGAATATAATTGAAATTCACTCACGTGATGGATGAATTCGTCGGTCGATTTCGGTTGCGCTTATTTATGTACAGCTGTAGTTGCGGATGACGACACGGGCGCGTGCGAACGACTACCGAGGTGAAACCAAAGTGACCTAAACCACCACCACCGCCACCCAAGTCCCGATACGGGTCGCGTAGAGTGGCGCGCGTCAGGTAGCCCGATGAATACGAGCGTCCGCATTGGCCATTATTTATTATACATCGTCCCCGAGAGTTGTCGCCTTGTTCTGGTAAACGTCGGACGATTTCGGGGGCCCTCGTAAACATTATTTACGTTCGATAACGCGTTTTTCGTACAACAAACGCGAATGCTCCCGATTTCACCTGTCGGTAGCGGGGTAGGGGGATGATGACCTATCGCCGTGGCGGTTGGCCTTTCGCGTTTATATTTCAATTATCGTCCGTCGGAATAATCGTACTACACGACGCGCGCGCGGAACTCGCGAAACCGTCAAATATTCCCAAGGACGTTTCTATTTTCGTAAAACCGCCGGTCTCGGTTTAAACGCTCCGACGGATTCATTCGTTTCCTCCCCTGTTCCTCCTTCTCTCACTCGTTTTCTACTTGATCAGCCCGTTCACGGAACAATTCTCGCCACGGTTCCGTATAAATTCGCGAAAAATACGACGCTATTCCCGAATCTCCACCACCACCCAGCCGTATGCGTGACAACCACCCTAGGTCGGGACGGCGGTCACACTTTGCCCGATACCTTCCCCCCGTTCTCCAGCCCGTGAAACATTTGTCGACCGCGCGCCGCACATTTTTTAGAATACAACGGCGAAAAAACCCGACACCAAACCCGACGCTCACTACCCATCAGACACGTGACTTTACCTGCCTAGTACGGATCCGTGTGGAGTGTGGAGAACTGTTGCCTGCGCCCGTGTGAACATCGCGTTCCCGTTGGTCGGTAAAATTACACGCGGCCGATAACACTCGGTGCCGCAATAAAACATACACGGGACGAAAACCCGTCGGACGTACCGCGCTATAATACAACCGCCGTCGCCGCCGGCTTGTGTAAACGACGGCAATATTCGTTATTCCCTATCGGTTACTCCAACGGACCGCGCAAACTACTCGGACCAAGAACAAATTCTATTAGCGTACAAAAGGCATAGGCGGAAACGAACGTGTTTCGGAAACTCGTCGCGGAGTAATAAACTGTCGACGAATACGAACGCCGTGGGAACGTTGCGCCGAGTCGGCCGGAAAAAAGCAAAAACCTGTCGGCGAATGGTGCGCGGACACGGCCTGATCTACGGTCGTGTGTACGATATAATAATAAAGGCGCAGCACGCCGGATCGATGCGCCCATCATAGTGCCGATATCGGGGCGGACACGTACCCGAACGGGGGAGGGATATCACCGTCGCCGACACTTCGCCCGTGGTGAGGGATGGGGACGAACAACGAGTTTTCTGTTCACCCGATTTCGTTCGTTCATAAACGCGTTGAACGACCCGCGCTCCCGGACACAAATCATCGTCTTTCCCGCGGTACGAAAGTCGAAAATACGACGACCCTTTAACGAACGGATGATCGTGGTGAACGTCGATTTGCTACGCGCATTTTCGGTGCCGCGTGGAAATCGACGTAAAACACGTCCGTAAACGTTCGTTTGACCGCTCCGTTGTTTGGTCAACGTAACTTGTTTCCGGTCACACGCAACCGCCGACGTTATTCGAACTCGGACGTAAAACCAACGGACACGCTGACGGGGATGGTAGTGATCACACATAACGTCGGTGACGCGACTACGACATGGTGGGGGGAGGACGTGCGGAATGATCGAGAAACGCGAGATCGATAAACGTAACAAGTAGTCGAGGTCACGACCAGACTTCGGTGCGACAGTGTACGACGGCGCCGATCCGATCGCGCTCGTCCACCCTGTCGAATCCGATCTTGTTACCGAACGTGCAACGGAACAACAACACGTCTCCGTTGTTTGTTCGCGCCGAGTACGTTCGGTTGCCTAACGTCCGGGCACAGTCCGACATCCGTGACGAATATTTGGTAGCCGCCCCGATACGCGCATCCGGCGTCGCGTTTAAAGAGAATACAATTTTCTCCGTTTCCGGGTCGTACGACGGCGGTCTGTTCCTACACCGAAACAACACGCGCGAACGGCCGGTAACGACGTTTCGTGAGGGGCAACACACCACTTGGTTTCGAACAACCGCCGACGTTTTCGAACCGATTTACGAATAATAAACGCTTTTACGCGATTCGTTCAAGGATTTTCACCGTTGTTCGGGTAATCGGAAACGTACTCACCTCGTTGGCTTCGAACAGTAGCGGCGTGGAACGACCTATTTACCGGTCACTTCGTTCCGCGCCGACAGGAGACCACAACGCACACGCGGGGCGACGTATACTAACCCCGACTACTAATCGCCGATTCTCGGCTATTTGACACACCTCGGATTTTTTCGACACGAATCAGTTTCCGAATCACTCACGACGGTATACTACTGACCCCGTCTCAGTCTCACCGTCCACCGTTGGAAATAATGAAATAAATCGTACGCTTCGTAAACTCGTAGAATAATTATGTTTTATTTATTAAATACGCATATATATATATGATTAAGTCGCTTATTTTATTAATTAATAATCGTAAGAAAAATATAAGTTTCTTAAAATCAAAAGTCTATGAGTAAAATTTGCGCAGCATTTTTGGGTACGCGCCGTTCGTCGTTTTTTTTTTCTTTATTCGTTCTAAGTCTTATTTAAAAAAGTCTTCGTTTCGGTTGGCTTACCGAAGTACACACGGACCATTTTAGCCACGGTGTACGGAATTTAAGTACGGGTTTTTCGACGACGAATTGAATTGCGCGACAAAACGGATCGTCCGACGTGTAAGAAGTGAATAAAAACGTGTACAGCTTTCGATTACAAAATAAGCGAGACGAAATAACGTCTCCGGGGGGGAGGACATAACATCAGTACTTAGTTAGGGGTCTGTGGTGGTAATAGTAGTAGTAGTAGTAGTAAAAATATACAAAGTGTATCCAAAAATGAAAAGTAATTTTTAGCTCGTCGTCGTTTTATTCGAATAGTAATCGTGTTTATTATTTAATTGGTCGGCGAAACGAACAAAAGAAAAACGCGTTCGGCGGCCCGCCGTTCAACAAGCCCAGGGCCCCCGTTTAAGGGGACACTATTTGGACCCTTTTCTCGTAGAAAGCGATGGCGTCCTGAGGCCACTTGCGGTTGACGATCAACGACGGTACCATGTCCACCTTGTCGATGTTCTTCCACTTGATGAGGAACGTCAACTGGCCCTCGGCCATGGCCACGCCGATGATCTCTTCCAGTTCGCAATTCCGATCGTATTGCGAGTTGGTGTTAATGTCGCGAATCAGCATTTCCACATGCGCGTCAGGCATGTCCGCGTTCTCGCCGCCGGCGTCGCTGTCCAAACCGTCGTCAAAGTCCATGTCGCCGTCATCGCTGTCGCTACCACCGGCGGTCGCGTTACCGCCACGCACCGGTGTGGAACGATCGATGTCAGCGACGGCGTCCTCGTAATCCACAGGCTCGGCGTAAAAACCGCTCATGGCGCTAGTTGCCACGCCAGGGATACTGCCACTAACGTTGACGACAATGGCCCCGGTACTGCTAATAGTGTTACCGTCGTCGACACTGTTGTTAATGCCGTCACCTCCGCCGTCGTCGTTACCGCCGTCACCTCCGTTGTCGTTGTTACCGCCGTCACCTCCGTTGTCGTTGTTACCGCCGTCACTGCCGGCGTCGTCGTTACTACTGGCATCGTCGTCGTCATAGCTGCCGCCGTCACTGCCGGCATCATCGTCATAGCTGTCGCCGTCGGCGTTGTTACCGTCACTAGCACCACCACCGCCACCACCAGCACCACGACCGCCACGACCGCCACGACCACCACGACCGCCGCGACCACCACGACCGCCGCGACCACCACGACCGCCGCGACCGCCACGACCACCACGGCCACCACGACCGCCACGACCGCCACGACCGCCACGACCGCCACGACCGCCACGACCATTACTACCATCGCCATCGCGGCCAAGTCCGCGTGACATTCCCATCAACTCGTATTCCATAATCAGGATATTGAAGGCCGGATGGTGGAATTCCCATGAATCTTCCCTGCCGGGAGTTACCCATCTCAACAGATACTGAACACGGCCGTCCACCACTCTGGCGTCCAACACTTTACACGCGTCCGCGTAATCCAAACGGAAATGAAGCCCGTGCTCTATGACTTGTTGCATAACATATCGCTCCATCTGAGAGTTCGCCGATGATGACCTGTGAAAACGACAATCGGGGAGGGTTTTATCAATACACGACCGCAACGGGCGAACGGACGAATTTTCGTTTCGGCGTCAACTTTGGGGTGAATGGAACCTCGCGAGAAAAACATCATCGGGTGAAAACGTACGCGACCAATGGTTTACGCCAATGTTACGTCCCTACGTGAACGGGAAGTTGCGAACGAATTCGCGTTGGCCGCCGCCCGAGAATCGGCGAACGTTTCGTCGATCAATTATTGTTCGTGAAAATCAACGACGAACGTTATTATTGTCGTCGTTTGAAAGCGATCGGACGAAATTTTTTTTTTTTAAATATTCGGAAAAATAGACCACTTACGACATTTACCACCTAGCTAATTCCTATTGTGAAATATTTTTAAAAATGCGTTCGCCGTAATATTATACAGATAATATTATATAAACGTTGTACATCGATAGGTAAAAACAAAACGTTTATCTTCAAACAGCGCGGGCGGACGCGAACTAATTTTATCGTTCGTTGGCGCCGCGTTTATCCGGGTACAATGTACAATCTATTTTTATACGTAACAATCGCTCGCGCCGGGTTCACGTAGACGATAGCAGCGTAACGGGAAATGACGTTGAACCGGTTCGCGTAAAAATCGTGATATATACGTATATTTATTTATATATATATATATATTTATAAATATATGTACGCGGTATTCTCGACGGCCTTATCGCGCGGCCGGGAAAACGCGTTTTTTCTCACAAAAAGTTCTCCGCGCACGACGCGATTCGGCCGGGCGCGTTCGAGCGGCAATTACCAATACTTGTACCGCCGTCGGTCTCTACAAACGACGATAGCCGACGTCGTGTCGTCGTCGTTCGTTTTTCGATTGATAGCGCCGGTCTCGAGTGACTAGACAACTATCTGGTGGTCGCGCCTATTACTAATTTAACTAGGACCGCGCATACCACATACCACGGTCGGGAACTCGGTGAGCGCGGACAACGACGGGTCACCAAAAAAGAAAAAACAATGGGCGCGCCACCCCCCCCCCTTTCCCGCCCAGTCGCGAACACAACGAGAACGCTTCGGAAACGAATAACGCGCGTGCGTGATCGTCGTCGCCACGATCCAAAAAAACGATCGCGCGCGTTTTGCACACACGTCTAGACGAATAAACCAACGACGACGACGACGACAATAAAACGATACGAACTTAGCTTTTTCTTACCGTGTAACTCGGTCGGTGGCAGCGGGGGGCACGCGGCGACGGCCCGGAGTCTTTTTCGACTTATTGGATGGCACTGGCATGGCGGCAACCGGAGTGGAGAAACTGTCCGGAGCGCGAAAATGCCGAACGCGACGGTCGTCGGTTAGTTGAAAAGTTTTATGTGTCGGACGGACGCGCGATAGACAACCGAACAACGAGAAGGCGAAACACTAACAACGTCGGACATGCAATGGTGGTAGTGGTAGTGGCGGCGGCGGCGGCGGATGCTGAGGTCATTCCACTGTTATTCGACGTAGGCGCGCGGGTGTGCGGGAATCGATGCGCGCCCGTCGCGCCATTGGTCCCGCGATGGAGGAACACGGCCGACGTCGGCCGAAGACAGCCGACCGGGCCGCGCAGCGCCGATATGACAACGTCGCCGGATAAGGACGAGACGCCGGTGCGCGGTACAAGAACCACACCCGACGGGTAAAAGTCAATGTCACGCGGGTCAAAGTAACGAGCGCGCACGGGTGCGTGTGGTGGAGAGGGGAGCAGAAACACTTGCGCGGCCCGACGACGAGTAAAAAAATATACGCCGGCGGTTTCGAAACCGTCGGCCGCACACTTGTACGAGTGTGCGAGCTTGCGCGTGCGTCGTGTATGTATATATATGTATGCCTATGTGTATGTTTGTGTACGTATATATATATGTATATCTGTGTGTGTGTGCGTGTATATATAGGTGTGTGTGTATATATATATACCTGTGTGTGTATATATATGTATGCCTGTGTGTGTATATATATATGTATATCTGTGTGTGTGTGCGTGTATGTATGGGTGTGTGTGTGTATATATATGTAAATCTGTGTGTGTGTGCGTGTGTGTATATATGTATGCCTATGTGTGTGCGTGTATGTATGGGTGTGTGTGTATATATATGTATATCTGTGTGTGTATATATGTATGTCTGTGCGTGTATGTATGGGTGTGTGTGTGCGTGTATATATGTATGCCTATGTGTGTGTTTGTGTACGTATGGATGTGTGTATATATATATGCCTGTGTGTGTGCGTGTATGTATGGATGTGTATATATATGTATATCTGTGTGTGTGCGTGTATGTATGGGTGTGTGTGTGTATATATATGTATATCTGTGTGTGTATATATATATGCCTGTGTGTATATATGTATGGCTGTACGTGCGTATATATGTGTTTGCTCGACGTGTGTGGAAAAGGGGGAATGTATTTATATAATCTAAGTAAAACCGGTGCCACCGCGAACGACGTCGCGGCTACTAAAACCATGTGTGTATTAACACAGGCGACTCGTCGAATAATAATCGTTTCCCGTCTCGCGCCGTTCAGGGCGCCCGTACCATTTATTGCGCGCGTTACGCCCGAAATATTGCCGAGATATTTTCCCGGCGTTTTACGTATAAAATCCATCAAGCGTTTTCATTACTCGACCCGAAATCGTTATTTATCGGCCGAAATACGCGCGCCGTTCCTTCGATATATACGGTAACCAACGACGCGGCATTCGTCCGCGAACACACCGCGCAACGCAGCAAACGTGTCCATTTACGATTATGTCCGCGGAATTTCGTCGGATTTCTCGGCGTATCGAGTATATTGAGCGGAACGTACGCCGACCAACGATTTCTACTAGGCCGCTCTCTCTCTCTCTCTCTCTCTCTCTCCATATTTGGCCGAGAGCGTTTTCGACGTACGGTCGTTGTTTTTTTTTTTTTTGTTCGATCGAATCGCCCGAGTTCGGCGAGTACGAATGGCTCAACACGAACACGGCGGCGTAATATACCGACTACTCGTTATGCCGTTATTTGTTCGATACGCGGCCGCGTTTTCGTATCGGGAACTTCGAGAAAAAACGCACCCCGGTCGCGCGCGGTTTTTCGCTGTCGTCTTTTTCGCGATTTTAGTCGAAAACGAACGAGCCCTATTACCGGGGCGCGACTACACAACAATTACTAGATATTACGGGTAATTCGTCGCGAGATTCGCGCGAAAAAACCGAGCGGCCGGCGGCAAAGTTGACGCGCGAAAAAATCACCGACCGTCATTATTTTGGACACGCGCATTTCCGACTTAACGACGTTCCAAAATAATGAACCGCGATCCGAGCGACGTTTCCACGGCAATTTCGCGTACTCGAATTTCCCTTCGCCTCTTCGGGGTCGCCTTGATTCTCAAACTCCACCACCTGACCCATTATTCCACATACCCAACAGCAGTCCTCGTATCACACTCAATCGCGTTCAACCACTTCAATTCACTGGTCCTAACTTGGTCTACTTGGTCCCGAACGGTCGCGATTGTTGGACGCGCTCGATCGTACTCGCTGCACGACCGTTGGGTTTTCATTGAGAAAACTCGCTAGCGTATAGCGGGGTTTACTTTTCAAATCGTTCAAAAACGGGTACATTATTATTGTTTTGAAACAATCGTTCGTTTATTGAAACCAAACACAGATACACCGTACACGCTAAAACACCGTAAACAAAAATCGAGGTAGATTTATATAATATTGAGGTAGAAGACATCATAAAGCATTTAACGATAAAACTTTACTATTTAAACAACAACCACCACCTGGTTTCGCCGTTGAAACGCGCGCATAAATGCGAGCGCGTTTTGTTTCGGCGCAAAGAAATCGCGAAGTCGACGTCGCGTATTTTTTAAACCGTAAACGATTGTTCTCGATTCAGAGAAAACAAAAACCGTATTTGCAACATTGGGCGAGAGAACGCGTTTAAATATTCTCGAGACGAACGCGTCCGGTTGACGAATTTCGGAAAACGGAAACGGTTTGGTACAATGTTTATTACACGCAAGAACTACCGAAACACCAAGACGAATTGTTTTCGTACCGATCGGAAAATTAGAACGTCAAAAAGTAGTACCGTAACGACGTTCGATATTTAAATATCGGAAGCGGGAGAACCGATAATCGAATTCCGTGAAAATACTCGCCGTCGCGGAATCGTTTCCAATCGATTCGTCTCGTCCACCCACTAACGGGTAAAAAGTGCGTGTATATAAATAATATAATAATACACAATGGCCGGCGGCGCCGTTATTTTGAAAATAATCGTTGTGGTCGATTTTCGGTATTTGAAATACGGCGAAGCGTTTTAATAACGCGTTCGTCGTAATAATTAAAAGGGAGACAATTGTTCGGAAATATTTCCGAATTATCGAACGAGCTGCTGCTGCTGCTTTTTTTTCATTATGGGCATCGCGAACAATCCGGAAACACAAAATACGTAAAACGACTTTAAATAAATAAATAGTTCGTGAAACGCGAGAACACAGCACACGGCCGAAATCCTACGACGACGTCGACATATTAATAGCTATTAGTAAACGAATATAGATTAGTACGAGGGAAGGGGAAGCCGTGTTTAAAAATTCAATAATAATCGGAATCCAATTGCAAGTTGGTCAACCCGTCGGTTATGTTTGGGTCCAAATAACGGTTGTTCGCCAAAGCCATTATGTTGGGCACGCCGCCATCGTACGACGGGAACAACGGTAGATTCGACCTGGGATCTTTTTTCTGCACGGCCTTCACGTCGGCGTCTTTCGGTTTTCCATACACCACGACGGTTATGGCGGAAAATTTCCCGCTCACGATCAACTTGTCCGACCATATCTGCGCAGAAAACACGAACGTAAACCGCCGGTAGAATTCGGTTTTGAACGTTATTGTTGCATTACGTCCGTGCTGCACTTAAACTTCGTGCGCAAATACTCGTCGTAATCCAATATGCCCAGCGTCTGGTACACCGTAGTAGACTCACCGTGTATATTATTGTGAAAAAACGTAATCGGAATGTGAGTGGGATCCGTGGCTCTGAAATATACCCGAACGTCGTAATTATTATAATTCGCGTACGAATCGTCTAAATAGCGTCTCTAATTTCGCTCGTATTATATTAAAAAAAACAAAAAAGTTTTCGTCGAACGGACTAGCGAAAACAAAAGCAAATCGCTTAGATTCGATTTTCTTTTTACACAATACGAGACTATCGGCGGCGTGTATTTCGATCGGTTTTTTCATAATTAAATACGTAAACGTAACTATTTCGGTTTTATAAATTTCTTATTTCGTGCGTTAATTATATATATGGAAGAAAAACGAACGATTCGAATTATATCGTTAATTTAATTTCGATCGAAACATCGCCGAGTAAAAACGTATGTTCCCGCAAAAAAAATTACGTATAACAATTAACGTCGTTAGTGATATATAATAAACATTTCACCCGAGTATTAATCCTCCTTCGGACGTACTCAGATACATTGACGGCGAAAGGATTTTGATTTTGGTAAAGTTTACGGGCGTATCAAAATTGATCAAGCTCTCGGACATTTCCTATAAATATTCATAAATTAGGCACGCGTGTACTACAAATAAAAAAGCAAAATAGGAACGGTTAAAAGACAGCAACAAAACGGCGTTGTTCTATTTCCGATCGTGCAGACGATACACACCATTGTAGCGGCGTTATCGTTTCAAAACCGTTGAGTAATATTATTCGCGGCGCGAATTCCAAACACGAAAAGTTCGACGGAAAGGAGGATGGTGGGGTGAACGAACAACAAAATGGCGTCCGAACGCGGAAAGTCGTAAAGTCGACGTTTTCGTTCGGACGACACACACATCGTACACATAAAAACGCTACTTACTCTGGACGCTTGGTAGGAGTGGAAAAACGTCTCCGCGGCCAGCACGCGATTTTTACCGTTGTTCGATTTGCACATTTTGCGAGCGACGTACACAAAAACGATGGCGGTGGAAAGGATAACGAGCTGGGCAGCGGAATGGAATAATACGTGCGACGAACATGGATCGAAAGTACGACACGAGCGGCGGCGACGACGACGGAAGTTCCGCAGCCGGTGAATGGTTGCGGAGGGTCACCGTTCGTATACGTGTGCGTATATTTATATAAATATGTACGTATATTTATGTATATGTGTGTGTATTTATGTATGTGTGTGTGTGTATTTATGTATGTGTGTGTGTATTTATGTATGTGTGTGTATTTATGTATGTGTGTGTGTATTTATGTATGTGTGTGTATTTATGTATGTGTGTGAGTATTTATGTATGTGTGTGTGTGTATTTATGTATGTGTGTGTGTATTTATGTATGTGTGTGTGTGTATTTATGTATGTGTGTAAATAAATAAGTATATATGTTATTGCTATGGCAAGGAGAAACTGGAACGGTTACCATGACCGCGTGATACCACAGTTGTGTGTTCGGAAATTATATCGTTCGCAATCGTTAGTCGAAAATGTTCGACGGCTATCATCGGACGGGCAGCGGCGGTTGGTGACACTGATATCGCGCGATTCGCGACTATACAGGCGTTCGCGTTATCAACCCGGCGGCGCGGTAACTGCAACACACGCCGTCCGTATTTTTGTTTGCGCCGTTCTCCCGGATTCCGTGACTCGTCGATTTTTCCAACGGTTCTTGTGCGCCAACAGCCTATTCCGAAACATCACCGTGAGCCATGAAGTCCGTTCACTTAGCGCTGTTAGTGGCCGTCTTGTCGGTTGCGTGCCGTAGCTTCGCCGACGGCCGCGAAGCCGAGGAACACGTGAAGTATTCGAAAAACGACGGCTCCACAGTGGTATACAGAAGCAACACGTCCGCTTTCGTCAGCCTTTTGAGTAATAATATTATAAAACTCGCGGTTATAATTTTTGCCGAATTTCGTCAAAACGACTTACGTTTTCGCCAATTTATATCGTTTTATTGGTTACAGGAGACGACCAATTCAATATATTGCAAGAGATCGAACCCACCGACTTAAACCCACACATGTTAAGCGTGTTTAATAATATGGATACGAATAACAACGGTTTCGTCGAAAAACACGAACTGATTGAGAAGTTACTAGACACTTATAGGTAAACCGAAATACGAATAATCAAACGTTGTACGCATTTTACGGTAACAAAGTCGTTCGTTGTTATCGATATAATATGTTTGGCCGAATAATGTATTCGAAGTAAACAACTGCAATTTCGTTCGGTTTTAATCGAAACCGACTCATAATTATTTGACATAAATTACTATGGACGCGAGATTATAACCTAATAATAATGTTAGCTTTAAGAATATATATTTATAAAATTTTCTGTTTTCAAAATTCATTTTATTCGTAGGATAATATTGATCGAAGATTCTGATTCACAATTCAGAAGTAGCGATCTCGATAAAAACGGTTTCATTACTTGGGAGGAATACTTTTACGACACGTATGATTTCAACGAAGATTATACGGATGACGTGCGTTTAATAAAAATACAAAGACAAACGTAATAATAATACTCGCTTATGATCTTTATTTTAATTAGGTAATTAACGAGGAAAAGGAAATGTTCGTGGCAGCTGATATGGACAGTGATGGCCATTTAAACGAAACCGAATTCCGTTACTTTTACGCTCCGGAAGATTATTTACACATGAAACCAGCAGTTAGCCGCGGAATACTGAACAGATACGATACCGATAACAATGGATATATTTCTTTTCAAGAATATGTAGGCGAAGGAAGAAGTGAGTGGTGGATGTATATTATTATACTATTTAATTATCGTCGAATAAGATATATCTAAATATATTCGTTAATTGTTTTCGATTTTAGTATTGGAAGAGCGTGATAAAGAATGGCTCGAAATAGAAAATATGAAATTTACCGAAGAATTAGATACTAACAAGGACGGTCTGTTGGACTCCGAAGAAGTTTTTAACATGGAAGCTTCGATTAAAAAGTATTTGACAATTTAAATAAATAATGTGTTAAGCCGTTAATGTTAATTGTTGCTAAATGAGTGGGTGGTAATTCAGATCTCGACAAATTATTTTGATTAATTTCAAACCTTCTCATAAAAAAAAGCATACGATTTCGTTATTTTATAATATTATTTAGTTCTAATGACGCAACGCGTTCAAAATATGTAATTTTATAAAATAAACGTCGAAAATGATTTTAACCGAAGAACTATGAACACAGAATATTGGCAAGGTATTGATAGTACAGTTTAGATTTTTAGATTTATAAAATTGATTCGCAATTTGATAAACATTTTTTTTATCTTATGAAATTAAATTAAATATCTAAATAAGTTTAACATAAAAAAACCTTTCCCCGTTTGTGAAATTTTTCATCGCATTTAAATAGTATATTATATTATTTACACTGTAGTTATATTAACAGAGGTAAATGAAGTAAGTATTTCATATTAGAGTTCAAACAAACGTCATAACGAGTGTGCTGAAAGAGAATTTGTCAAATTTATACCTCAACTCGCAGATAGGTATCTATTGTATGAATGTTTTACCAAAATATTTTTTTCAAAAACCAAATGTTCCGAATAAAAATAATTTTAATTTTGAATAGCACAGGCCTGGGCAAATTTGAATCATTTTATTCTTATTCCGATAAGTACGCACACATATTCTGACCCTTTTCGGCTAATTATTGCGTACGTTTAACTTTACAGTGTATTAGCTGAGAAAGAAGCGGACGATTATATGCTTAATGCCGATAACAATCATGACGGTAAACTTACGTTTGACGAAGTATTGAAGAGCTTTTATATGTCTATTAATTCAACAAAGAACGAACATAATATGTATAGAAATGAACTATAAATAACGTTATAAGGAAATGTACAATATTTAACAACTTTTGTTGTTCTAATATATGTATGTTAATTACCTATTGGTCATTAAACGAGTGTAAATGTAAACTTAATGTATATTTGTATTTGTGATACTTCGAAGGCTCGTGTAACCATAAAAATTATGTTTAATTTTAAATAATAATGTGTAAAAGTAATTGTTTACAATGTCTAACTAAGGTAATATATATAATATTATTATTCAGTCATTTTTTTTCGTTTCAAACATGTTTTATATCTAATATCATTTATGTATATATATATATGAAATTTGTCTTGTGCCAATAGCCTACAAATACATCTGAATGGCCTAAACAATTAGAACTTAAAATATATTGATCGGTAATAAAAAAAAAATATGACCGATATAAATGTTTATTAAATCTTAAAGATCTGAAAATAATTATAATAGTTAATACTTTATTTAACTAAGTTATTTAACCGATACAGTAAAAATAATTATTATTTTGTATATTTGTTAAAAATAAGAAAAGACTTATTTAAATCTAAACAAAATATTCAATAATAAATCAAGAATATACTTATATATATGACTGTAGTAAGATTTGTATCGAGCAAATAAATAAACAATATATGTATTAAACGTTATTGTCTCTTTAAAATATAAAAATATCATTTTTAGCAAATCTATTACTAAGTGAAATGTGCAATTAAGATTCATTGCACGAAATTAAATAAAATGATTTACTTTTATTATTTAAAGGATTAATTATTAAGTTGAATGGAGCATAATGACCACATCAATGTTTAACTTATAAATTAAATTATTTAAAAAGTAATAGAAACGAAACATCAAAATTAATATTCTATAATCATTCCTTTTTAACTTTAGTAAATAGTTATTAAAATTAATTTTTTAAACTGCGACATTTTTTGTAGACTTGCAAAAATAATATTGTATACAATAATTATATAAAATAATAATATAAATACAAAATAATAAAGAATTAACGGATTGAAGAATTGCAGCCATTGGATATATTTTAGTAAGCCAAGGCAAAATATAACCCACAAAATAATACCTTATGAATTAAAAACACAAAAAAGTAAATTTAAAACAACGATTAAATTTTAGTTAATAAAAAATTGGAGAACAGGAAATTCTATACATTTGAAACAGGTATTTCGAAAACATTTACCATTCCTTAGAACGATATTGTTTTTCGTTAAAACGTCACGTTAATGATTTGTCGGAATATTTTTGGTAATGTATTCGGCCAAATGGTTTACTGTATTTAACCAAAGTCCTACCATATATTATATAATCTTAGACAAAAGACTCAAGACTATTCGTTAATTTTAAACGATTATTCGTTAAAAACCGTTATATCTAACTGAATTACATCAAAATATAATATAAAAATAATATTAAATTATATATTCAAATTTTTTAAACATTTAAAAATTTTTCAAGAATTAATATGAAAAACGAAATAACTACTATTTTAAAGACCTATTTATAAAGTAAATTAAATTACAATGTATATTTTTAATATATGACAAGTAGTACACAGACATTGCATTTTTGTGTATATATTACTTACCCATTAAAACATCAACCATTTATAAATAACAAAAAGGACCAAACAAAATACACGAAGAAAAATACATACCTAACACAACTTAAAGACGGTAAATATGAATTTTTAATGTTAGAAATAACTGAATATTTTCCAAACAATTAACTACAAAAAAATGTTAGCATAAAATATATTTAACAAAAGTGTACAGAGAATGTGTACAATTGTAGTTATAAAAAATAATACAATATAATGCGTTACATCATTATAGACTTTAATATATGAATACATTTTTGTTACATATAAAAAGCATTCTGAAAACAATTTGATTATTTTAGTAATATAAGAAGCGTACGGTGGATGGCACATACAATTATGCGTCAAATTATAATTTACTCGAAGCAAACATGAATATAAAAAATATTGGCGAATACAATACCAATGGCAGTACTTAACATAATAAACAAATAAGAACGAAATTGAAGAAAATAATAAATGTAAGTAAAGCTTTATTATACAATAAACTAACATTTATCAAAAATTGTCAAGGATATAACAATGCCATACAAATTCATAACAATTTTCACTTGCAGATATGAAAGAGCGTATAAACCAGACATAGAACTATGCAACATAACTCCAATATGCTAAATTGAAATAATATTTATGTGCGTCAATATTAAAATAATGTCGAAACAATATTCCGACTATATCGTACGCAATACATGACATTATAACACTTATGAACAAAATTGGAGAAAATCATTATTGTATGAATAGATTTATTATAATAAAATAATTAAAAATCGTAAAAGCTTTTACTATTTGAATTTAAAACGTACATGTGTAAATAAATTGACATTTATAGGAAAAAAAGATTAGCGGTCGGTCACTTGTGAAAAAAAGGAGCAAGAAAAAATGGAGCGAGAAAAAATTTAACGACGACCTTGCCAGGAATTGAACCTGGAATCTTCCGATTTAAAATCAGACGCGTTATCCATTGCGCCACAAGGCCCACATGTACTCCCACATAAACTTTAGGTTATATAAGATTTAACTATATTCACACATATACATTGATTTATTTGGCAGAATCCAAATAGCTGTGAAAGAGGCAAGGATGTCCAATTTATAAAACTTTCGATAAATTCGTGTTTAATAAGGAATTAAATTTTATGTTAAAACAATTGTTCATATTCAACTGAAATTTCAGAAGTCGCTATAGATAGTATATATATGTACATATTCACACACACAATACACAATTTGAGATCATGAATATAATTGTTAATGGTAAAAAGTCTAATAAATGTTTAAATCACGTCAAATGCTGTATTATTTAAAATAACAATAGTGATAAAATTGGAGAAGACCGGGAATGTAGAAAGTTATAATATAATAAAAAAATGTCAAAAGTGATAACAACCCATGAATACACATTGATAACAATTGTTAACATGTAAGATAACAAAAAAAAAACATAACTTTCACAACGCCATCTAAGTAAATATAAATATTAAAACAAAAATAAATATATCCAGGTTATTACAAAATAAAAACAGATTTATTACTACAATATAAATTGCAGATAATGAAATGAAAACACTTATAAACGTAATTACAGCAAATCATATAAGTAAGTCGTCCGAAATTACAATAAGATCAAATTATTCAAAATGTTCAATAACGTGAATAAACTTTTATACATACTGATGAGAATTGTTAATTTTTAGATATAAACATATGAGTCTAGTATCCAGTATAGATATCCAGTCTCCAAGAAATACTATATAAATATAATGAAAAACCAAATACAAAACAACAATAGTGGTAAAATTACAACTATTATAAATTCGTAATATATGAAACGAATTATTGAAATTACTACAAATACAAACAAATGTGGAGAAAATAATAGATGTAAGAAAAGCAATATTATAATAAAATAT
Source organism: Geopemphigus sp. TES_GeoC_2020 (assembly GCA_025469175.1). Lineage (NCBI taxonomy): Eukaryota > Metazoa > Arthropoda > Insecta > Hemiptera > Aphididae > Geopemphigus > Geopemphigus sp. TES_GeoC_2020. Next base: position 1,082 of record JAIPRN010003369.1, on the reverse strand, counting down.
AGATAATAAAAATAACCTAGAGTAAAACTATAACCATTCGATACATAATGATATGAATTTTTAATATAGATATCAAAGAGCTATAAAAATATATTATTATAACTATTAATTAAATTCTTATAATAATTTTAAATATATAAATATCAATGGGTGAACTGATGATATGCTACACAGCAGAATTCAAGAATTATTGAATGAAAAATAAATTTATGAACATAAGCCTTAAAATATTATCAAATAGTATTTCATTTACATCACATACTTAATACAACATTATAACAAATAACAACAAAATTTGAGATTTTAATTCAATCATTATCACCACTTGTTAAGAATTAATAAAAAATTAGAATTTTTAAATATCAACAACTGTTTAAATTAACTAAATACTACGCAATAAATATAAAATAAATTAAAAAAAAAAACAAAATTTAGAACATTAGTTTTAAAATAATATAAAATTGAAATACAACATTATCATATGCAGCTTTTAAGTTTATACATATATAAACATTTTTAGAGAAAAAAATAAATGGAAGAAAAGCATATTTATTTATATATACTTCTTATAAAATGTTGTCAAAAGTATTATATTCACCATTTGTTAAGTAATGAAAAGTATTTTTATTTTTTAGATTTCGACGAGACAATTGACGATACACAATGTTGTGAAATTCAACGATGATAATATGAAAAACAATATACTTATGAAGTTCAATAGTAAACTAGTGCCTAGAAGATACTTAAAGTTTATCATAAGCTGAATTTGAAATTATAAAAAATACAAACACAATTGGAGAAAATCATAAAAGTAAAAAAAGCATAATTATTTAAATATACTTTCTATAAAAGGCTTTCAAAAGTATCATTTTCACCATTTATCAATTATTAATATGGATTTTCAATTTTTAGATATCCAGGAGAGTTTAAATGATAGTTTAAACTTTGCGATACATGATTAATCAATTGAAGAACATGATATATATTGGCTTGAATTTTGAAATAATATAAAATTGAACGCCAACTATATTATATACGGTTTTTGAAATTATTAAAATTACAAACGCAGTTGGAGAAAATCA
>JAIPRN010003368.1:0-21948 GCA_025469175.1 Geopemphigus sp. TES_GeoC_2020 | reverse complement strand
ATCAAAATAAATCGAAAAATTATTAATTGAAAACTGTTCAAAGACCAAAAAAAAAAACATATGCATACTATTGTAGAACTAATAAGTGTAATAACATATTCTTTGATTCGCTCAAAATCGAATACCAGCTATTAATTATTAAACAATAACGATAATTATCGGTTAATTTTTAATTAATTGTAACGTATTACAGTGTTATGTATAATAAATACTTTGAAATTACATTATTATTTCAATTTACAAGATAAGTATAAATTATATAAATAATTTGTTTTAAATAAAGAATAAATAGAGATAGTGAGAGTGACAAAAGAAATGGAGGTATAAGGAGAAGCGAAGGTCTAAAAGAAGTAGCGAAATGAAATACTAAGGGATATGGCTGGTGTGCGTAAAGAAGATGCGGATGTTCGAATGAAATGGATGATGAGGAAATGGTGGCCGATCCCGTATGGTTGAGATAGAAGGCGGAAAAGAATAATAATTATGTATTGCGTGTATAAATATCACCATAAAAGTTGAACTTTCGAAGATGACTTAAATAAAACGACGGATAATACATTCAGAGTCATTAGATGTTTAATAGTTTATCGCGAAATTCAATTTCATCGTCCCTTAAATTCTCGCGGGAAAAATTATATTTAGAATATTTGAATCGTTCGATAAATACGTTTTATTTCGCTATCTTAAGTATTACTACAAATAGTAATTGGTATAGTTGTGTTTTAATTTTAGTATAACAGACAAATACCATACACATTGTTGGAACAATTTCAAACTATTTTCGTAAACTTAACGAAATAAAGTTGTAATAAAATGTTTAAAATAGTAACGTGCTACCAAGGAATTAACGTTAAATTAATGACGAATGTACGCTATTGTTTAATACGAAATTAAAATGTTTACGTCTCGTTTTGATTTAATACACTTTTATTAACGGTATTGGCTCGTTGAAAATTCGTTGTAGACAAGTAAGAGACCGCGAGAGTGTGAGATAAAATATATTAATGAAAAAAAGAATCAGAAAAGTAAGGGTAAATAATTCTCTTTGTATCCCAATACAATTCGATCACTGATTATCACATTATCACGCAAAATTCTTATTTCCTTCGATAAACAAATAATAGTTTAAAACAAATTGGAAGTAACACGCCTTAAAAAAAGTTGCGTAGATAAATAATACTATATTGAAGAATACGTTGTTGTATAATGTTAAGTACTAAAATCGGGATATCAAATAATATTAACTCGAAAAACGTTCACAGTCGTCGAAGCAGAGCGTAGTTTGTACAATATTTTAATAATTAAATGTACAATCCGGGAAATTAAAAATAATTCACCGAATTAACGAATCGAACGTAACTGTATATATTATAGAAACATATTCGTATATTTTTTACTCGGATATAACGGTACGAAATAAATGTAAATAGGTCGTTATAATTAACTAATTACAGGGATATCACGGAATATTATTAATGGAAAATTTGAAAATTGAAAATCAGGTATATGACGAATTCGAATTATGTTCAAAATGTTAAAATAGAAGTAGTACGTTTTCAATTATATTTATTAAGTTATAACACGGAAGAAATAACGTCGGCAGTTAGTCTTAGTCGTCTCCATATCGATATAAACACGTAGGTTTAAAATACGTTTAATTCTAAATTTAAAAAAAATACGTAATACGCCATAAGCTTCGAATATAATATTTCGTATTGATAAGTACAAGATTCTCTTGTCGGTCAGAAGTAAATCGGAGGTCGACGATATTTTAAAAACTCGCGGGGAGGCTAATATATACAATAAGCCCTTCTATATTTAAACGTCGGTATACTTTTTTTGTTTTTTCTCGTTCATCGCCAGGCGTTAAGCGCTCGGTAGTTGGAAAACCTTAAGAGCGTCGCTTCAGTCGACGAGCGTGCTACCGTCTATCGTATGAAAAGGCACGGAAAAAACGTACAATAAACAATCGTCACGAGGACGGTATGGCGAGGACCACTACACCGCCCTTACAATAAACACGAGGTACTATTACGAAGCCCCCTTTGCAACCGGGTTTATTGTCGGCGGCTTTTGCCGCCTTCCATCCGATGCTGACGATTGGACCGAGTGCAGAAACAGCGGACATCCCCCACCCAATCATCCAGCACCCGTACAGGCCGCCACGCGCAATCCCAGAGAGTAAGGGGAGGATTCACGCTTCCCACCGTGTTCGTGGGACGAAACGAGGGGATTTGCCGTTGCTCGTCTACCAACTAGCTAAAGTAAGAACCGGCTCAGAACTCTTGGGCCGGACTGCAAAAGCGGCCGTCCAAGCCCCTTCGCCACGACTAGGCGAGTTCCGTAAAAGGGGAAGCGCGGCTATACCGGAAATATACATTTATCGTTTGAATTCTAACGTGAATAAAAGCTATTTGAACAACAACGAATACTTTCGTCTATAATCATTTCTATCTAAATAGTTTCCAATACGTGTACGTTACATTTGAAATTGTCGCGCCATTATTTCGTCATATTATTAATAATTATTAAGCGTCAATATGGTTTTTATATGATATGCGGAGAGAGAGAGAGAGAGAGAGAGAACGCATAAATAATTCTGGATAACGCGTTTAATTAGTTGTCGCCCGTAATACTGTACATTTCTCGTACGAAAAATCTTATTCGATTGCGTGTTGCTATCTATTGACACGCAACTGAACTACGGGTTCGTTGTACATTTTTAGTGTCTACGTTGTCACCTCGAGGGATCATTTACGATTTACAAAGTAACATCATGTACATCCGTCAAGTCCAAGAAGTTCAACGATTGACGCAATGTTACGATTTATGGTGACGTGTTGTATATCTATTGTATATACGATTACGTACGTACTCGTGTATCATTAAATACGCCATACTCGTTGTAATTTGAACCTCGGTCAAAAAATTTTAAAAATTCCGACACATTTAATTACTGTTTCGATTTAGGAGCGAAAATAATAAAACAAATATAAACGGACGTTATTTTTAACTTAATACTATCTTTCGTTTTAAAACGTCGAAAATAATTATTGTATTTTCCTTCTTAGATATTATGTTAAAATAGGCGCGAACTAAATTACGAACGTACGTTTTTATTCGTTGAATATTATAGATCCATCTTCCTCTCAAAATATTTGACTCGTTGAAATATAAGACCCGGCGATGTATGTCCCTTGAATACATTTACCGTGTTGTACGATCAGTTTTGGATTTCACGTTTTTATGATACTCTAACACGTATTTAACCCGTCGTTGGTGACACTACACGAACGTTTCGCTCGCATCGTTACTACTTTTGGAATCATCGATTTAAAATTGTTTCAATTCTTCCTCGCCTCACACTCCTAATTATATGGAATCGACAACCCTACACCTTTATAAGTCTCGCCTTCCTACCCCCCCGCCACTCGATCATTCTTTATTCTCTCTATTCACCTTTTCTCCGATTTTCCTCGTCCTCTCACCACATTCATTGTCATAATAACTCTCACCACCTCCGTCGCAACTCAAGATTTCAGGGTCGATATGGTTTTCCAATAAGCACGGTATAAGAGTACGAACCTTTAGTCGACTCCGCGCGAGACAATACGTCGGACATGGAGGTAGTTTACATCGGTGCTCGTCCATGATGGACCATTCGTACGCGACGATAGTCCAACCGGTATAGTAAAACGAATGGTTGCGCAAATATGGAGAACGAGACAGTTTTGCGCAACTCAATACCGTTGTCGTCTATTGATTTACTAAAAAATCCGAACCGACAATTGCGGGCGACGTGAGGAAAATATATTAAGTTAAAATAAACCCGAAATTTCGCGACGATTTTGGATATAAAAAAAAAAAAACCGTTACTTAAACTGGACTGTATTCATTTAAAAATATACTTTTCGATAAAAACAAACGCGTGACCGTGATATCGACAATGCATGACGAGAGACTGTAAAATATCTGGAAGTATTTTCACCGACCGTATCATTCCGGAATCTACAAATATTTAGAATGTATTTATACAGATCGTATTTATCTGGGCAAAACAAACACGGGTTTTATTGTCTCTGAATATATTATTACAGAATTATATATATCCAAGTGTGACCCTAGTGATAAAAAATTAAGTAATTAAAAAAATAATTAAGCAATTAAGTTATTTTGTGACTTTTAATCTATTCGCTATCTCGTTCGATTATTTTCGGTTGGTATTTGATAATTTTAGCAATGTTTTAAACTGTAAATTGTTTATTAATTGTTGCATTTGCATTGTGTGATTAAATTTGTCGAATATTTAATTTGTTATTTTGTGTTGTCCCTGGTAATGATTAATACATTATCGTTTAAACTTACAAATTTTGTTCAAACTGAGGTATTGCTTATTTATATCGACAATCTCACTTTTAAAGGATTTTTACACTTGGTAAATACTTAAGCGATAATAATTAAATGCAAAATAAGTTAATCGATTATATACCAATAAATATCAAAAATTTAATATTTATTTTATGACGATATCATGCTCCGAAGAGGCAAAAAATATCGTAGCATTGTAGCTTATAAGTTGTAATTTCAGACTTCTTAATTTTCTAAAATGAAAATAGCGATTCACTTAACATTTTCTAACATATTGTATTTTACCTAGTATATACAAACATTTAAAAAATATATTTTTACTTCAACTTCTAATATGAATCTGATGGATAACATAAATGTATTTGTGTATATATATATATATATAATGTTTCTATTGTACTTTTCATTAATTAATGTCTACCACATAAAAGTTCAGATATTTAAAATATGTATCAAATGTAAAACTTTTAGGGTGAATAGATAAAATTTAATTTTATGATGAAAGACAATCATGTTATTTTAATTTATAATAATATAATAAACGTATATTTTCTTAAATTATATATTTTGTTTTCTTACAGAGTAATTATTTAATGTCATTAATATGGAAACAACATTATAAAGTAAAAATGTATTATGCGTGTACACAAAGGTATTAAATACTCAGTGTTAATACATTAAAATACAAAGTATTTTAAATTTACAATTTTTTATTATTCTTCCTATTTTATTAATTATTTACAATCAGATATGTTCTTACGGTTAATTTATCTATGTTGATTATTTCTAATTTTCATAAGAACATACCTATTAATGTATTAAATAAATTATAGTTTTATTGTATAATAACAAATAAGGCATGGAACATTGAGGTATTGAAATATGTCTATATACATGTTTTTAAAAATACAGCAAAATATGTGATAGAATATATAGTAAAATTAGTAATAATATGCAATTTATTGCCTAAGCTTAAAATAAAGGAAAAACTAATACTGCAAAAATGTATTTAGTAAAATTATGAATTACATACACACATATAAATTGAAAATTTTGAAATATAATTGTAAATCTAAAAATTAAAGAAAAAAATGTTATTTGTCTTATTACTTGACTTAATTTCTTTTTCCTTCAAACTTTAATCTTGAATTTTTATAAAAAAAAAGTAAACTCAATTAATGTTTTAATACATAGGTTATTTTATTTTATTTATTTACCTGAATTATACTGAAGGTGTTTCTTAATGATTTTAAGTTTGATTAATCTTCAGTTGTTTTATAAGATTTTTATGTATTGAAAAAGATTTTTATGCGTCGATTGATGAAATTGGTGCAAACTTGTAAAAAATGATATCATTAGTGACAAGGTCTTTAGGCAGACCATATATGAGGAATCAAAGGAGAAATATTTTTGTAATAAAAAGTAAAATTGAGAGATAAATTGGACCGTTGATTTGATTACATTTTGTGCATGTGAGATCTAAACTTTAGATAAAAAGTAGTCCTAGCATTTAGAATAGGGGAAAGATAGTAAGATAAGAAAGTGAATTTGGCCAATTGGTTGGTAAATTTATTGCTTCAATGCCATAATAATGGCTTAACATTAAACATACTTAAATATAAATTTTTATTTTAAAGTGAAAAAAAATATAAATTAAAAATATAAAACTCTAATAATTCTTTTTTGCATTAGCATATAAGCTATAATAGTACACGTCTTTAAAATAGTACAAGGTTTTTAAACTCGTCTATAACTTTTGGTGTGCTTATATTTAACGTTAATTCTTGCTCAACATTAACGATTACAAATCATTTTATTTCATTGTTGATTTCAATTTCATGTTCAAGTGAATTAATTTGGAATTGGTCCTTTCATTGGGACAGCTTCTTACTGGAATATCTGAAAATATTTAAACTGAATTAAATGAAATGTAAAATTTATATTTGTTATTGTCAAACCATTTGTTCTCTTAATGTTGATGATTTAATGATGTACTGCCAGACATAAGAATTGTTCTTCTTTTTATTACCTAAATTTTGTTAAAAAAATATTTATCGTAAGATATGTTCAATATTTTTACCTAATAAAACTGCGTCTAATCTAACCTTTGAATTCAGTTTTAATAAGTTATATGTAGCATTTCTTTATATTTAAAACTTTATGTTGGAATTTAGAATATAATTTTGATATGATAGTATATAAAAGTGAATAGAGACATGTTATTTATACGTTTTTATTATTAGTTACATAAAAATTGTTATAACCACATACTCAAAAATTTTGGTTAAGTAATGGAATATTGACATTTTGTTCTTTATAGACTTCTTTTACTTTATTATGAATATTTTGAGATTCAATAAAATGTCTTAAATTAATAAGTCGTACCTATAGGTATTTTACTATCCATAGCATTAATAAAGTTAATATCTGGACTATTAATTGTAGAAAATTGAGCAGTTTTATTTGTATTCAATTATAAAAATGTAACGAATTGTTTTTTAATATTGGGATATAACTAGGCACACCTGGTATATTAGCTCTGTCTATTATTATACCATTTTAAGAATAAGAACACACAGAGTGGCGGACTAAAGATGGACCATGTTTCTTCCATAGACCATTGCCGGAGGCATGTATGAAATTTTAGTAGTTTGCATAATAGCTGTGTAGATCTGTCGCAACAACTGTTATCACATCGTCGTAGTTAAGGTATCAACAAATAATTAATATCCAATCACGGAACATTTGACGTTTGATTGGGAGTCCAAGAGTTTCTCCAGCGATCATTCGGATGAGCGAGTACAGTGCATAATTATTCTGAAAATGATATAGTATTTTATTTTTGTTTATGCAAAAAAATGATATTACTCTTATAAGCGATAATTATAATTATAATTATATTTTTATTAAAGATTTTGAGTTCCTTTACAAAAATTATTTCTGTGTAATTAACTTTAATCAAATAATGGAAGTAAACGTTATTTTGTAAATTTACCATTTTAATACACTCAGGAAAAACTAAACGTTTTTTGTTATGTATTCTCTTTCAATAATTTTACGCTTGCCCTGCGGTGAATTTGATTCCCGTCGCATATGAAATGTCCGTTGCATAAATGCTGCATTTTGTAACCATAACATTTTTTGCTTTCCGTCAAATTTACTCGTTTTTGCATACTCTAGTTGTCTGAGTGGAAGTCTAGAAATAAAAATGTCCTGCGAGTATAAATTTATAATACTGATCTATAATATGAAGGTATACAGAAAGTAATTTTCAAGTTATTTATTTGATAAACATGTTTGAAATATTCAAATAATTACCCACCAAATCGATTAAGTTTAGAAATACTTTCTCTACATATTGGTATATCCGAATTCTAAGAACGATATAACCATTATAAAAATAAATCGCATTATACAAAATAGTATTATGAAATTCAATAAAAAAATTTGATTTATAACATTAACGAGTAAGAATTAGAAACGCAACTGTTAAAAAGTGACAAGTTAGTAAGTTTTATGATTAACAAACCGAGTTAGTTAATTGTACCGTAAATAAAATACCTAAACTACGACCACAGCAAGTTTAAAGTTTTCAAGTAATTTTAAAGCTAATAATATTGACTAGGATAGAGTAATTTTACGTCCGGATTTTTATCGACGAATTAATAAACGATAACAGCCCGATAAGGATTATTGATAAAGATTCGACGGTTCGACTTTATTATTCTAGTTCCGAAAAGTTGTAATTGTTAACGATTATTTTTTTAATATCGTTCAATTCACTAAATTTAATGAAGTGTTATTAGTACTGTACATTAGAATATATTCTTTACATCATACGTACTACACGTAAACACAATATCGTAACAATGGAGGTTAGTAATTTCGTAGAAAATACTTAATAATTTCGTACTATGTAAATTCGAAGTGGTCAATTTATAAATTATTTTAATAATTATAAATAATAATCCTTTGATCTTTAACACGGCGTTGATTTAATTTTCTGTAAACTAGTATAGGGGAAAACAGTTATTGCAAATTAAGTTATTGTTAAATGTTATGGATTAGGTTCGTATTTAGTAAATTCTGTTACAGTTCATTCAAAAAACCAATCCTAATAATGTTATGTTTGTACATTTAAGTTCATATGTAATATACTTACATTAAATAACTGAAATTTTAATAGAGGTAGTCTTTGAAGGGTACCCGAACTTTTTTTATTATGAAGCAGAACCAAATCAAAATGTACGATTATTTATTTGTACCCAAATCGAACCATTAATATGACGTTTAATGAACTTAAATTTAAATATTATCTTTTTTGTTATTTATATTAATCATATTTGACATAATTACCCTTAAACCTAAACATTTTTACGTTTATTTTGAAAGGTTGGTTTGTGCGCTTTTCTTACGTCTATTCATTTTTGGTTTAGATTTAAAATCGTTAAGGAATTTACATTTGTTTACTGTCAATACTTATAATACAATTATTTATATTATATCTGTGTTGACTAAATAGTACAAATCTACAAAATTCGCCAGACTCAAAAGTTTAGTTAATTCAATTTTTTGCCCTAATGTCCATCTGATCTATAGTATTGATAGATACGTTCATTATATTAAAAAATATTCAGGTATGTAGTTTATTTTTATTCGATGAAAATATGCTAAAATATTTTATTTGAACTCGACAAAAATTAAATTTTTTTTTAAATGTGTGAAAGATTTTAATTAATGATACTTTTGACTTTTGGGTTTTAAGATTATGTTGATGTGTTTATTATTTATAAAATATAGTAAGTTGTGTTTGAATACTTATTATAAATTTGATATTAATATGATTAATTGATTATATAAATGTTTTTTTAAAATAAACTCAATCTTCTTCAATCATTTTCTTGATTATTATTTGAATGTAATAATGATATATTTTAATAATGGTGATTTACCGATTTATGGTTGTCGTCATGTTAATCCTTTACTAATGTTATTTTGAAATTTATTATTTCAGAGTAATTTATAATTAAATAGCTGAAGTTTTTGTTACACACCATAATCTTTGTTTTGTGATTGTACCTAGTTAATTAATATTATTTTATGTAAATTGTTTTAGGATCTTAGAAGATATTTATACCAAACCTTATGTAAAGTCGAAGGTCTTTACTCCATTCTTGTATCTGATCTTGATGGTGTTATAATTTTAAAAGGTAACAAATAGCAAATAAATAGTAAACTTATACAAAAAGTGTTAAAGAGATAATTATTTAACGTATTTATATTGCAGCTCATGCTGATAAAGCAACTGAACAGAATTTTAATTTCAAACATTCATTCTTGTCGGAATTTAATTCTGCACCAGAACAAGCTGGAAAATTAGAACTTGGAAAAAACAAAACAGTTATGTGTTTTTACGTAAACAATCAAGTATGTGTTTTATGTTAGATAATTGGAGTAGTAATTTATTATTTATGTTTAATTGTCGTTTTTATTTTATTTTCGTATTATAACAGTAGTTTTAATCGTATTTAGTTTTAAACTTTGAAATTGTACAAAAAGTGATATTTATTTCTTACAAAAATTTCAATTTCTTTAATTCACTTATACTGTGTAGTATAAAGAGTGTGAGATCAATCAGATCAATCATAAATGTGTAATTTATTTACCGAAATTAAAATTAAACATAATAGATAGATACTATGTAACTCTTGAGTAATATAAAATGTCATTAGTGTTTGTTAAACGTTTGTATATCATAGCTTTTGGTATTAATTTATGTACATTCAACTTTTACATATAAAAGTTTGTTATGCATCAAGAGATCATTAAAAAATTATCGACATTTTTTCATGTACATGTGTTTGTGCATAACCAACTTTCTTATTGTGCTGTCAGTTGTTAGGACGATGACACTTCATTAGTAAAATATTACAAAAAATACAAACCCTTACATGGACCATATTGTGTAATACAGTTCTTTCATTGTTAGCAAATATTCGATATACAATGAGTAAAATAGAACCAATTTAAAATTGTATTTTACTAACGAAACCTTTAAGTATCTCCAATATCATTGGTATACTACCACGTGTAAATCCCATAAGTGGTTATTGACTTTTCGTTTAAAAGTCGATAAATATTTTACACAGTTTGATTATTTTGATTTATTCGGAATGTAGAATTAAAATGTTTTTCTATAAATACGTATAATTAATTTTTATACGAATATTGTGTATTTATTATTGAATCATTGTGCAATTAGTATTGGTGGTTAATTTATAGATATATGTTCCATTTTTATAAATGTAATTAACAAATTTGATTTTAATATTTTGTTTTATTAGGTAATCCAAATAAATTGTTCAAGATTTTTGGTCACATTCGTAGCGGCTGAAAAAGCAAACACTGGCATTATACTGGGACTAGAAAAAGTACTGGAACCATTATTGAAAGATTTGAGAGCTATTCAGTTTCCTTAGTTGTTTTGTTTTTGTTACATTATGTATAAATAATACATTTGTTCTTTTTAAATTTATATTAATGATTATTTATTTTAAGTTTGTATTCTTGTTCTTTTGTATAATCAAGAGGCTGTAATAATTTTATTGTAAATGTTACAATATAATAGAATTAATTTTATTATGATAGTTAGGCATATAAAGTTCTGTGTAAATCAGTTTGAATTACTGTCATTTAACACATTGTTATACTATTAAATAAAATGTTACGTACATTGATTCCATTTTACACAATTTTGACAGTAATTTAAACAATTTTAATTCATATTAAGTTATGTATGTTTGTACAATTTTAAATGTACAGTTATTATATATTTTTATTAAAGTGTAATAAGATATTGATTTCAAATATAATTTTTCATGAAATGAAGATAAACCAGGCTAGTGTTTATTAAAGTCATATTATGTGAATCACGTACAAATTTAGTTTCTTTGATGTAAAGCTGTAGAAAATGAACATTTATAGAATTAAACTGTGAATTTTAGTTTAATTGAAAATCACTTTAAATTTAATCATGAGATTGTTACAGTAATTCATTTTTTTTTTTTTTAATTTAAAAGTACAGTATATTTATAAAAGCAATTTAAAAAATACTCCAAATCACTTTATAATTAAAATATTGTAAAACCAGACAAGACATATATGCACACAATATTTTCATATTACAATTTGGTAATAAGTCAATTGACTCAAATATATGATTTGAAAATCACAGTTTGATTTTTCATATATTACATTTTCTATGGTAACCTATGTTTACAGAGAGACTGAAATTTTGATTTAGTATATAGTGTTTCAAGTTATAAGACTTTCGAAAATATTTTTCTGTTTATTAAATTAATATTTTAAATACGACGATATATTTCTGTTAAATTTTTAAAATTAATTGTCGATTAATGTTTTATCGATTGTTCAGAAATGTTGATCAAGTGGATAAAAATTAATCAATGGTTCAGTACGAATGTTTTGTTTTTAAAGTATACCTGCCAATGAATTTATCAAAGGATATTTCTGGAAACGTTTTTTTTCTAATTATTTAATGTAATCGCAGCGATTTGTTAAACACATAATTTGTATGATTGTGTAATACAAAAAACATAAATTTTGAAAAAAATATATCCTAAAAGCGTTAGAAAAATTGTTTATTTTATTTTGAGAATCGAACTTTATACTATGAAAATTACAACCACCAACAAACAATTGAATTTATTAAAAATTCACAGTTCTATTTATTTGTAACATTATTTAAAATAAGTACTCAAACGTTTAAGATAATTTTATTAAATGTTATTCGAATATTATGGAGTATAGATAATGCGGTTATATTACGAAACTTGCCTGAATAAGCATTTTTAATTAATCAGTTAAATATTTTTCCGGGGGTAGTCTTGTTCTTTGGAGAGGGGTCTTAGCACCTATGGTGTATTTCTACCACTGCACAACAACACCGAGAATAATAAATATAATTAACCGAATACGAATGTGAATATTCTAAATGACTGTTATTGAACTTATTAAATAACAAATCGTACCGCAAGTAAGTATAATTTTTTTTTATAATAGTACTTAACTATAGTTTAAACATAATATTGTTACGCGTGTTTGTGAGATTATTATTTGGTATCGTCTAGTTGCAACTTGACGATAGATATATACGCGGTTACGAAATTGTATTTTGTAATTCACTACCGAAAAATAATTTTGTAATATCCGAACACACCTTAATCGTACTTACCTAATATAAACACGTAGGAATGTAAGCACGGGAGAAGAATACTTAAATATTATTAATGAACAGGTATGTTAATTATGTGAACTACAATTTGGAAAACAATTAATATGCTCACACGCTACTTAATTATAATAGTAAAAACATCGGATAAATTATCGAGTAAGTTCCTATACCGAGTACGTTATTATTATGTGTAGGTAATAATCATAATAATAATTGTAAGTTGATTAAAACTTAGTACGGGTATATTATTTATTGGCGTTAGTAAGTGAACGAAACCCCTGCGGTGTATTGATGTTGGATACGTTTGATTGATGAGCTTCAAAAGTGTTAGTGGTTACCCACAAACATAATAAATAATATCGGAATTATTACCGGCGATGCGAACGTCGACGTTAGTAACCCGTGATTATCTTGTAGGGTGTTGTTTGAAAAATGTACGTATTTATTGTAAAAAATCGTTTTCCGTTTATATATTGTGCCGTATAAAAACTAATTTCGGTGAACGAAAAACCGCGCCGTCCTGCATTTCAATACAAATAAGTATAGCGACTCTTCTTTGTACAAATTCCAATACGGAATTTATTTTTGAACACGTACAATAGACCAAACAATGTATTGGTTACGTGAAAATTACGATCTATTTTCAATAGCCAAACGAATTCTTATTACGCCTTAAGACGATTTGTATAGATAGGTATATAGTTATATATCTATCGTGTATACTCGAGAAAAACGTACGCCTATTTATAAACGAATTGATTTATTACGTAAAGGTCGTCGCGGTACTATCGTAACGATTGTTTTACTTGTTTCAGTTTTTCGATACGCGAAAAGACTATTATGAACAAATTTTGACTCGGGTTATTCGTAAACATTTTTACTTCAGACTAAACTTTAAGTGTATTTATCGAAATATCTACGTCTTGTTTAGTACGGTTATAAAATATTCATAGTAACGTGCGTGCGTGTATATATATACATACATACTATTGAATACAACAATTCGTCAAAATGTTATTGTATTGTATACAATTTACCCTAATAGTAAAAGAAGTTCTTAAGGCGTTCTCGAAATTTTCCTAAAATATTAGTCTCGAAGAATCGCCAAACGGAGAATTATTTGAATTCTCGTTAGTTTTTTAAATATTACAAACATATAGTATACTAAATTAAAGGGCATATTTTAAAACATTGTAATCATTTCTCGTGGACTTATTGAGATTTTAAATACTGTGTGGGACCAAGCCGGATTAATGGGAAGGGGAAGCAAAGGGAACACAATTTCGGAGCCCACTCTATTCCATAAGACTTTTATAACGCGGAATGAAGTTTTAAACGAAAATAAAAATAATTATATTCTCTTTACAAGAATTGCTTTCACGATTAATCGATTTCAACAATTGTACATTATACTCGAAAGCATTACTGTATTTTACCGTATGAAACGCAAGTAATTTGACGGGTTTATTTGATCATATTCCGTCATATCATAATCGTAACTATCTTAAATCATATGGTAAATCTCCATTATCATAAAAAGAAAATGATTACCGTTATACGGCGAAATTGACGAAATTTACTGGTCTAAACCTATCGACTCGCTTAAGTATGACATAGATTACAAATACTGTTTTACAACGAATCAGTGATTTAAATTGTTATAAAATACACGCCTAAATATTTGTAGAACCTCAACCTTTAATAATTTAACAACTTTATGTAAGTATAAACTGGTTTTCGTAATATATATTTATTTATTTATATCGTGTAATTACCTTTTTTGGTAATTTTGTAAAGGTTTCATTCTCAAATTATATTTGTATTTGAATCGATATGATGGGTTTAAGTTTAAAAGGGTCCGCCAATGTGACCTAAATCTGAGCTCGCGCAGGACAATAGTTGTGTTTGGTAAAATCGGTTTTAAGAATATTGTTCGGTGGTTCTCGCGGGGAAACTTTAACGGAGCACTTCTTGGGAGTTCCTTATTACTATTTGGGTATATACCCGTAGATTCGACACGAAAACAATATGCGAAGTCGCAACGTGTCTGATCGGGGTTTAAATATAATTTGTTTTACTTCAAACCGATTGTTCAGTGGTCCGCAAAACAGCCTCGAACACGTGGACGATAGATTTTTGCATATATATATTCACGAAGTCGTATATACTCGCATTCGAAAATCTCGACAAAGGCAATTTTTCGTAGCCTTCTCTTCCTCTTAATACGAAATTTTCTTTTTCGGTAGTACGTAATGCTTTGCGCTTTGAATTCGACTCAACACGAACGCGATTAATATTTCGGTTGTAAAGCATTTTCGTTCGCGTCTCCAAACTTAGTAAAAGGTAGTTCAGTTCGACTTAATAAGTTGGGCTAATTTATTGGAAAAATCACTTATGAATTCTATCATTACCCGTATTTAAATTAATCGTATTTATTATTTTAACGTATCGAAGATTTGAACACAAAGCCATAATGTAGATTGACGTTTGAATATTAAAAAATTCGAGCGAGTTTCTAAATATTGATAACCGCCGTAATAGTAATTGAAACATGGAACGTAAATAAAAGTTTTGTTTTCCAAATTTTATTGCGTACAATTTAAGAAGGTGGTAGAGACTAGTCATTTTCAAACAGTCAACAAATGTCGGAATTCGGTATATGTATGGTTTGGCTCAAAAAACTGATTTCTGGAAAGGACCATCCAAGATTGGATTTACGCGTGAAACGATTTTTTTTTAAATACGACGAAAAAGAGGGTTCCAGGTAATTAAGCATTCACGATCTATCAATAGATGAGAAGCCCTAATTTATTAACACTGTTCGGTATAGGGCAATTAAATAATGTCCCGAAATTTCGGATTACAGAGCGTTAGAATTTATTAATAGTGTTTATATTTATCGTGAATGGGAACGCATTGAAGAGTTTATTTATTTTAAGAGTTTACGAGTATATTTCGAAATTTCTTTTCGAGTCAGTTTGAGCACAAATTGTTTGTAAGTAGTTCATTCTCGTCAATAGCAACATTAATTTTAGAAGATTTTCAATAGACATTGCCTTCTTGGAAATATGTTTAGTACTTTTGCCCGTTTCTTGTAAATTAGAAAAAAAGTATTATAGAAATCGAATAGGTTTTAATGTTTCCCATTTGTTTATTATTGCAAATAATGTAGTAACATTATACCCGTGTGATATACAAGACGTTTTTCTAGGCATTTGGAATAAAATATGATCTGGTAACTCTAGTACTCCTTTTGTATACATTTTGGAGGATAGTTAACAATTTCGGATACCGTGAATTCTCGTTCTATTGTTGGAACACTATATAGGTACTACAATTTGAGTAGCATTTGTGAAACGTTTATAGCTATTCTCGATTAGTAAATTTTAAAAATTATTATAGATCACGTTCTTCTGTCGTATATTTTGTTACAGTATTCGCAACGAAATAAAAGTATAATTGCCATCTTACGTTTCTTAGTTTTATTCGTTTGTCTCTGTACAAACATCATACTACTTCATCAATTATTTATCTGAAGGTGTTGACTATGAGTTGGTTTTACACATTTTGAAAATAGTTATAATCATTTTTTATAACGACGAATGTATTTCTTTTTATGTGTAAGAAACAGCCCAATTATTTATAAGAGTTTTAAAAATTTTTCGAATAAATAAAAATCATCGTAAAGTATAAATCTTATTTATTTTTTATTTAACCGAAAAAAATGGGATTTTATATTGGTTTATTATCAATAGGCCAAAAATTTACGTAATATGATTGCACTATCAAGTTTTTTGTAAAGAAAAAAAAATGAAATAATCGATTTTTGACAATTTCTAGAGTGAAATATTAAATTAAAAAGAAAATTAATTTTCAGCGATTTTTTTTATTGCTCAAAAAATATTAAATAAGTATAAGAGATTAATTTTTAAAACATTGTTAAATTCCGGATAATAAAAATACCGTTTCAAAAAAAAAAATAATAATTTGGGTATTAAACTGCATTTATACCAAATAATTTAATATGTTAATCTAACTTTAAATATATTTAAAAGAAAAATTATGTTATTACATATGAACATTTGTAATTAAAGTAGGTGTAAAATATTTTTAAGAGCAGTTTATATAGAATAAGAATCATTATACGTAAAGAAAATGCAGTAATTTGAATATTGTAAAATTAACTTTAACATTTTTGTTTTAAATTATAAATTAAAAATCAGTCGTCTTTTTTTGTGGAACGAATTAAAACGTTTAAAATATAATTTTTTACGTAAATCATATTTTTACAAAAAATTATCGATTCGACGAAATACTACTAATTTCTTCGAAGGAAGTGGGAAGAGACAAGGATAAGCCCTATCAGCATGAGTCATTTCATTGGCTATTGGTATGCGAATCTTTATTGTATTGAGAGTAGTATTGTTATCCCTTATGAAAAATTAGAATTATGTGTAATAAAGAGTTTGAGATTAGAGGCGATTTTATCAGAACTCGAGACTCACAGTAATAAAAAGTAAAGAAATATGCGCTATAATATACTTAAACTGAAATAGAAATATGAAAAATGTACATTTTACACAAAAGATATATTTGTTTATTATTTAATATTTTCTCTTTTTATTAAAAGTGAAGAAAAATCTATTCTGGAACATAATTAAAACAAATAATTACAAACGCTATAATTTAGTTAATTAATAATCGGTATCTTGAAATGTATACCGCATTATTATGATTTTATACTTTCAAATTTGAATGACTCAATATTGTTTAATAATGTTTTGTAAATTGAACATAAGCGTTTTATATAAATTGATGGAACAGAAGCCTACTTAAAGTAAATAATGTCACGACTCGCAATGTTTTTTTGAAAGCTATTGAAATCGCCAATATCTTCTGTATTCGATTGAAAATATTTTTGAAAAACTAGAGATTAATATTTTTCCAACAAATTGTTTTCAATTTTAATCGAATTACTTTCCCGGTTTTCCCGTATTGTTTTCAAACGATTAATGATTAATATATTAATTATTTTAATAAAATCTAATAATGACGAACCCTATTCTTGTGATTGTCTATCGATGTAATAAGCGTTAAACAATTTGATTGTACCTATTTCGTTTTTATAAAAGTATTATTTTGCGTCGTTATAGCTACATTTTTCAAAAATAATACGAATTATATTTAATAATAATTTGTGGCGTTAATCCATGTACCCCGATGACTAATGACAGGTTTTTGAATACCATAGCCTCCACAGAACGAAATCGTCAAATTGTGACTGTATGGCCGCGAAAATGTAACTGAGCCAAAAGAAATATGGCGATAAATGGCGAAATAATTATAAAAATAGCCCAAAACTTGTAAAAAAGTGCGCCAGAAACTTTTTTTGTTTAATTCGTCTATGCACGAAACGAATATTTCGCTTGATTTGTTTTCGTTTCAAACTGTAGCGAAAATATGCAAACGCATATTTCAAATAAAAATCAAATTTTTATCGAAAAATCGTGGAGATATTGTTCTATGCATTTATGTGCGAATCTTGTCTGTACATAGTGTGGTTTCTATTTAAGAGCGTTTTTACAGTAGACGAGATTAGAAGATTGTTTGATTCCAGGTATAAAGTTTAAAATCGAACTAGACTGGATTTGATAAAGCCAATATCCAATTAATTATAATTTCCGTTTCACCGTACTCATTAATTGAGCACCAGGTGTTTCTTAATTATTATAAAAGTGTAGCAAAGGTTATTCCAGTTTTAAGGAAAAATTTGACGAAAAGTATCGACGATTGTTTTATATTTATGAAAAATGATTTGATTAAATTATTTGTGTATAACAGCAAATGGCCGGATTGTATTTTTAAGGCATAGTTGTTTAGTATTTAGTATCGATAATTTTCGCTTGTTTTTAATTAAATAATTTCTTAGTTTCAAATAAATAGTAAATTTATTTATTTATTTAGCGTATGGTATAAATAGTAAAATTATAATCAAAAACAAATATGGGGCACGCCAAAATATTTAATATCAACCGCTTCCAGAGATTTCAAGAAAAAATCTTACGTTTATTTTTCAAAGTTCCGTTCTAAGTTTTTAACTGTACTTTCATTCTGATCCTAAAAGTCCCGTACATAATTGAAATAGCCCAATTCCACTAGCCATCTAGCGTACTACGAACTCCCTTTAATATATGAACTTTAATCTAATACAATTTTAGGTCATTCCATAAAATGGCTCAAAGAGCGATGAAATCGCAACCTGATAACCTAATTATTTGATCATATTGTAGTCCCTCCATTTGAAAGCCTCTATAATCTGTTTATAATTATCAATTGTGTTCATTGTTCCTATGTGTAACAAATAGGGTAATATAATTCAAAAAAAATTAATTACTACGATCAACACAATGTAAAAAGTGTTAATTATCCATATGGTAATACAATTGAATTTTATTAATAAAGATACGTTTGATTTCAGATTTACATCAAATTTCGAATTAAAAGCAACAAATTTTATAATAGTTTTTATTTCAAAGTATAAATGTAATTGGGTACAATTTGAAGAAACATAAGCGGTGGCATACTAACGGGGTTTGGGGATAGAACCTCCCCCGAATATTTTTAGGAAAAATTAATTTCTTACAAGATGTATATTTTTAATCAATTATAACGAAAAACTAAAATATTTTTAAACTTAAATACACATTATAATATAACGTGTTAATTAAAAATGAAGAATCTATTTAAGTTTAAAATATGTCTTGTTTTATTAGAGTCATCCGATTTATTTATTTAAAAATTAACTCCCCCCCAAAAAAAAAATTCCTGTCTAAGTACGCTACTGAACAGAAGCATTCAAAAATCAAATACAATTTTTAAGACAGCCTCAAGGAAACATTAACTGAAGATAACAATGACTTTTTTTCATTTAACGCTACTGACGTATTAATTACGTCTTCATTTGTTTCTTAAAAAACCGTTTCAGGAAATACCAGAACCATTTAAAATAGCGTATTTTAAACCTAATACTAGTGTTCCATGAAGTACTCATGTGGAAGGACTGTTTAGTATGGCGTTTTGGTAATAGGAGTGGATTTCTTGCGGATGCAAATATCGAGAAGAAATTATTATCGAAGTTTAAAAAGTATTTATGTTAATTAAAACGATCGACTATTTTTTTGATTTTGGTTTTATTGACCCATAAAAATACGAGCGTTATTTTAAAAATAATATACGCTCGTGGTATTACGCGTATATGCTCTATTTCATCTTTTAGAGATTACGAAACGTTTAGACAAACGGCATTGTAACATTACAACTAGAAAGACTGACGAATAAATTCACATACTAATAAATATATTACGTCGCAAATCAAATTTTTAGAACGTACGGGTTTTCAATAAGTAACTCAATGAGCAGGAAAACATCAATTTACGTAAGGTAAGTTATTGAATTGGGCTACTGAAAACTGAGTAACTCGTCCGTTTTTTGCTAAAAGTATATAAAAATAATACGTTCCAAAAGAGTTTAGACGAGTTATTACGAGCGCGGCGGTTAATAGGAAATTTTAAGGAGATTAAATATGTTCGGAAAAAGTTCCCGTTACGTGAATTACGCAACCGATAGCCATCGTTAACCGAGCGTACGCGCTCGAGGTGCTTTTGGTCGACGCATAATTATTGAAGCTGCCGATTATTGACGAGAAATTAGAGTCGGGTAAAAAAAAAACACATGGGTTAGGTTACTGACGTTTTCGAGCATACTACGCAACGATTGTTCGCGTACGGTACAGCGATACCTCAACGGCATCCGTTAGGTTGGTCACGTCGCCTTCGAAACCAACGCGTTCCTTATCAGCCGAGTGATAACCATCGAAAGCCATTCGACGCGTAGCGAAAATCGACTTACTCTTGTTTGTTTCGTCGTTGTTGTCGCCGTCGCCCGTCCTGTGTCCACTAACATCTTTTGTAAGTTGTTGCGGTCGTTCGTGAAATACATTCGTGTTCCGTCTATTTGTAGCTCTAATCGCCCGTTGGTTTGTCGTTCCGTCACCGGCGCGTTACCTCTGCATACTTTCCGCCGTCCGTACGCTTCGTGGGCGGGCGTATACGGCCGTTCGTTATCGTTCGAGCGTCCTTTTGCGCACCCGTACGTTCGTGCCGTATCGGCGGAATCACATAGTCATCGATTCTGGTGACTAACTTTTACCGTTGTTCCGGCTATTTTGCCTTTTTTCCATTTTCGTTCCGTTTATCTATCGCTTTCGCTCTTCAAACGTTACGCCCGTTTCATCAGTCACGTGATTTATGTAAATGACGTGTCGCTCGTTGTTCGGCAATTTTCATTTTTAAGGTTATGAAATTGCCGTCACTATTTTGTATGCTGACGTCATCTGGATTATGTAAATAAATGTAAAACACGTAGTGAGGAAGACATAGAGGTGGGGATGGAAAGAGTGTTTGTGGTGGTGGTTAGATGGGATACAGAGTTATACGAGGATAGCTGTCGTGAGTGAACGAACGGTAGTGGTTCATGATCTATGGATGTTAAGGATGAGGGTGGCCTACTCCACTCATAGTTGGGTTTGACATGTCGAGGTGAAGATAGTGAAGATGTGTAATCTTGGGTGTACCAAGTAATTTTCGTCTTGTACGTATTTCATTAAAATACTTTTCGCGTGTACCACGAAAATATGTTAAGGCTAAAATGTCTCGTCGGGTGAGAAAGTTTGGGGATCCTTAACTTGTATATTTATGTAGCTAAATTCATTTTACTACTAATGTTGAGCGTACGCAATCGTGATATAGTAAATAGCTAATATACACAAAATAGAATACGCTAATATAAAAGGGAATGTAATTTAATAATTTTGAAGTAATAGTTTTTATTGTCTCAGTTTAAAGACTGACCACGTAGACCACAGGAGTCATTACGTTACTTCTGCCACAGGTAGCTTTTTCAGTATCTTCAGGGGTTAGTGGCAGGTATGAGGACATACTGGACACGTAATAATGTGTTGCTGTATGGTCCACTCTTCACCTTATTAACACAAATTTGTAAACTATTTTGCAGGTTCTGTTTTTTTTTTCGTCTTATTCCTGTTTAACGTATGTCAGACCGACCATGTATTATTGTAACCTGATTGAAAACGTTTGGTCCGAATAAAACTGACAATCTTATAGTGTTTATCCAAATTCAGCCTTTTAATAAATCATCCATATTTTCTGCTTTTTGACCCAAGAATATCGTTTAACTGCCCATAAAAAATATATGCAAACAATAATATGTACATCGGAAATTCTAAATGTCTTACCCTTTTATAATTA
>JAIPRN010003367.1:0-21949 GCA_025469175.1 Geopemphigus sp. TES_GeoC_2020 | reverse complement strand
GAAATAATAATAATAACCGACGGAGAACACAACACGTTTTCATTAATTTGTCGATGATAAGTACTGTACACGAGTATATGGCCGGATTAAAGGAACGGTTGTTATTGTCGTCGTTGTTGTTGTTCCACACGAGTCACGTAAATTGTGAACGCGTACGCGATTCGGGCGTATCGAGAAAAAAGTGAAAAACGACCGTAATATAAGGAGAAGAATTCCCGAAAACTATTTTCGCGCGCCGCGTGAATGATTACGACCCAACCAAGTAAGCGAAACGTTCGTAATTACGTTCGGGCGGACGACGACGATTACGGCTATCGAATACGCGCGATAATTAATATAATGGTAAAATAAAAAGAAACGACGAGCTCGAATGGCGCGCCGCGTGATGGTAAATAACGCGCGGAAAACGAACGAGGAACGAATAAACGAAACGGTACGCGGGAACGATACACGAGTGTTTACAACGTCGGTGGTAGGACCGACGCGTAACGTTCGCGTTTTGAAGCGAACGTTCGTTATAAGTGGAGCCGTTAAGATGGACGACGTACGGGCGCGTAAATCGTTCGAATATCACGAATATAGCGTTTCGAACCGATACGTCGTTGTTCCAAAGACGTCCAAAGTCCCGGTCGAAAAACTTGTAGGCCGACAATACAGCGATAATGAGCCGAAACGAACAATATAGGCGCGCTAATAACTAATATTATTCGTCCGAAATATACGTAATTTTTTTTTTGTTATCGCTTACGGATAACAATAACTTTAATTACGGTTACGAATATTGTATAACGTTACGTCGTTTTTAACGGTCTGCGCGTACATCATTATCGATTGGTTTATCGTGAAACGTTTCGTTTGACTACGAAGACTGTTCGGGCGTACGTCACTAATTTGTGTGTTTATTATTACTAAACCATTCGATATACAAAAAACAATGTGCCGTAAAAATGTAGTACGTCGCTACACAGTCGCGTACACTATTCGTACGTGTTACGTTTATTACAATCGGCCATTATTATTATGAATATATACGGTTAGTACGAAATTTCGAATTTCAAAAATCTTTTTTTCGTCGCAGTGTTTACGAATTATTTCCCAGGAAGGGAGGAGACGAATACATATTTTGAAACTCAATATATATATATACACGTGTGTGTGTGTATGTAAGTGTAGTATATATCTATGTGAAAGGCAGACTTAGACCTGAATTTGAGGGGGGGGGGTTAATTTTCAAATACATAAATCCAACGATTCTAACGAAACAAAGGAGATTATAAACTTTAATAGATTATTCATTTTTAACGAACACGTTATATTTTGTATTGAAGTTTAAAAATATTTTAGTTTTCCGTTATAATTGACTAAAAATATACGTCTCGTAAGAAATTAATTTTTCCTAAAAATTTTCGCGGGTAGGGGTTTATTTTCAAAACCCCCAACCCTGTTAGTACGCCACCGGTGAAAGGGATCGGAATACGTTGGCGGGACTTTCAACCGGTCGTAAAAGCCGCTGGATCGCGCGCAATTGGACAGCCGGCGTGAAAATTGCGCGAAAAATGGCCGAATTACCCGCGTAACGGGACGAAATGGATAGTGGCGCGTAATATTTATACGTGACACTTACCAAAACAAAAGACCATAACGGCGGCGGTTTCGGGAGCCCCGAGCACGTTTTTATATACGGACGGCGACGCTTATTTTGCGCGTCCCGCGGTCATGCCACCGGCACTTGGCGGAGGAGCGCGCTCATCGTCGTCCGCTCGAACGGCAAAATGTTCAACGCGACCGTCACCGGGCCACGACGACTTGTGTGCGCTACACGAACACGCTTCACGCGTACGAAACGAGACTGTGTGGTCGTCGTCGTCGTCGTCGTCAACCGCGCGTCGGTTTAATACAAAAACCTAACCGCGTTTATCGCTCGCTCATCCGTCCGGCCGCCGATTCGTTCGATCGCCGGCTTATCGGTGGTTTGCACGACCGCGGCGCGTGCTTACTCACGGGTAAACGGTGTTGTTGTTGGATTCTATGACGCGTTTTTATCGTTATTCCGTTCCATTTGGCCGAATCGGATCATGGGGGGGGGAGATCACTTGAATTTGACGCATTTTCGACGTCCTTTACGATATCCCGCCCGTTGCGCGTAATTAAAAACGACCCGAAAAATGAACCCCGCAAAACGGGCCGATTGGCTTTCGCTATTCTCATCGGCGAAATCTAACCCGCACCAATTACGTCTGTAACAATGTCCGAAAAATGTTTCCGACAATAAACCATACGCCATTTATTATTCGTATTCGAAATTTTCGAATTTTCGTCGTTGTTTTTAGACGATTAGGGCGCCTACGATTCCGAGGCCCGATCCGAAGAAACGGAATTCGCCGATCGATTTCGACGGGCACGTAAAACGTTGAAAAGTTCGCGGTCGTTTAAAACGCCATTTCGATTATTATTCCGCGCGCGAAATCGCTATATTCGTTTGTTTTCGTTTTGTCCGTAAAACGTCGCGCTTTTTCGGACGACGGAAGCGCTTCGATTTTGCCCGGTAGAGTTTTCTCGGCGGATCGAACGCGAGGAAACACACCGTCGAATATGCGAAAATTGTCGTAATTCCAAGCGCAACGACAATCGTGATCGAAAATACGCGACGCGGTTTCGCGTTTGAAAACGTCGTTGAATGAACGTGCGCGTTCGTTCCTAAACAGCCCGACGAGAAATCGAAAGTAATACGTACGTACGTACACGATATTTTCTTAAAAACGAAAACGTACGCAATTGTCGGGCGCACTAGTCGCCGAAAATGTGAACATCACTTCTAGACCGTTTGACGAACACCCATTTACGCGTCGGCGCATAGGCGTAACCACTCGACGTTTGCGTATGCCGCGTGAACGAGATTAATAAACGACAATAGTTACAGAAATTCGGTCGCGTCCAATTAGGTCAGACGATTTCAGTGATACGCCGAAACGAGCGTGGGATTTAGATTAACGGCGAATTCGAATTGAAATATCGCGTTCGCGCAATTTCGGAGTGTACTTAAAACGAGCGTTTCGTTAATCGTATCACGCGTACGAACGTGCGCAATCGAAACCGGTAAACGCGAGCGTCACGTTCACATCGTGTTACGGTGTTTTCGTACTCGTAAACCGTCGCGCATCTTCCCGCCCGGTACGATTGGTCGATACATTACCGATCAAATCGGACGTACGTAATCGGCCCGTGGTTAAAACGTTAAAACGAAATTCGCGTTACTAGTATCCGGATGTTTACTTTCGGTTTTGTCCGAGCGTGACGGGCGTTCCGAGTACACAATCGGAACGTGTACTGTTCAAAAGCGAAATTCCGCGTTTGATTCGCGATGGTTTTCCGTTTTTTATTTTTTCCGACCATTTTTAGGTGATTTTATTCACCCGGTTTTGTACCGTATACGAATTTTCATCTTGTAATTCCGAACATTATCTCGAGGCATATTTTTATTTCATATTTATTTATACCGTATTTCGTTTTCGCATAATTGGTTCACCTTCGTCCGCGCCAATTCTACCAAATCGTTTTAATTGTCGTTTCGATTACGTGCTTTTACCAGTGGCCAGTTACCATAAGGGATCAAACGGCGCGATTTGTCCTTTCGATATTCGACGACCGTCAAATTCCGTTTCGTAAAACGTGTCGGGACGTTCGCCTTAAACATGCAGTCGAGCTCTCACGGATCCGTCTGTCAGTCTAATTACGGCCGTTTTTCCCTATCCGGAAAACCAGTGACGTACGACGACGTTTATTCGACACGAAAGCGTTCGCGTAAACTACAAGAATACACTCGGGCAGTGTTCAACGCAAATATTGACGAATTTGGATTTCCTATTACAGAAACGAACGAAATCATCCGGCAAATTATCGATAACCTTTCGACCGGTTTTATGTTTTTACTCCCGTTATTCGTTAATAACACTTTTGCGCGTTTTTCTAAATTTTATTTTATCATTCCTCGTAGCGCTTTCATAAATCGTTTAGTGTTCGTACATTAGTTACAATATTTGGCCGATTCGTTCATTTCATTATCTGCCCGCGGGATATGCACGTGTTTTTGTTTGTGTAGGTAACACCAGTATGTAAATATATATATATATAAATATTTCGATTGTTAAATCACTAAAAACTAATAAGCCGCCACCAACAATATTTATTATATACGTAAAATCAGCTAACGAAGCGCGTTTCGCATGCGTGACTGCTGAATGACCGAAGTGATTCTTTATGCTAAGTCAAAAAAAAAAAAAATATATATATATAGACACATACGTATATTACGACGTAATATCTTCTTAAAATAACGAAGAACGTTTAAAAACATAGTGCTCCGATACCGTTTTTTCGTCGGATCGATACGTCGTTTCCTAATTGTCCGTTTAGCGTAATTAAAACCGTAAAACTACCAACGATACTTTTGCTCGTTATCGTTGTCGTCATCGTACGTACGATATCGATACAGTGATTGTACCGTATTTCGCGTTTAAAAATTTAAACACGACGCGTTTGCCGACCGTTTTCGTCGTTCCGGGCACGCGTAAAACTCGGATCGATTTCCGTACACGATTTTACCCGATAACACGGCGTAACCACA
The DNA here is from genome assembly GCA_025469175.1 of Geopemphigus sp. TES_GeoC_2020. Lineage (NCBI taxonomy): Eukaryota > Metazoa > Arthropoda > Insecta > Hemiptera > Aphididae > Geopemphigus > Geopemphigus sp. TES_GeoC_2020. The sequence goes on along the minus strand of JAIPRN010003367.1, from coordinate 17,325 downwards.
GCCAATTAAGTAGATAGCGCGTTATTAACACCTCTGGCCGGATTTTCTCCTGAACGTTTCAAAAATGATCGACACGTACGATTTCGGTTAACGATCGAAATATATATATACATTTAAATAGGACCGCCCGTGTTCGATAACGAATACGATCGTTTTTCGGTAAAAGAAACAAATACAATCGCCGCTCCGGCGTGTTCGTGGACGCGTCTTCCTCTTGCCTCTCCCCCCGTACGTCGACGACCGAAAACTTTTATCGTCGAATGTATTTTTAGAACGTTCGCCGCCGTATTATAATCCGTCACCCACCCACGTTTATTTGTATGGAGGACACGTACGTTGTCGTTATTATCGTACGTCGTTCGTATTCGTGTACGAAATTACGGGATCCCGTACGGGCCGTTATCGTATCGGTCGCGTCCAGTTCGGACACGTCGACTCCTGTCGCGGTATTGTCTTACATTGCCCGTATCGCGTTTTGTCGCGTCCGATAAACGTCCCTTTCCTAACGTCCAATACCGACGAAAATTGTGTTCACCTACGACGAGCCCCAATAATTTATCGCCGCGACGGAACGAAGGGAACGATCGACCGTTCGGAAACGCCGGCGTATAAGCTAATCGGAATTCGTGACGGGAACGCGTCGATATATTGTTTCGCAGTCCCTCCACGTCGCGGCGAAAAAAAGCTCCGTTTTCGGACGCGGTTTATTCGTCGATCGACTACGCCACCGGAAACGAATCGTCCATGGTGGACGTAGTAACGACGAGAAAACCGCGTACGTTTTTTATATACGACCCCGGTAGCGGTATGTTTTTCATGTACGGTTATGGGTCGGTGTCGAAATTGAGTAATTCCGACGATTATCGCGAACGCCGGAAACGCCTAGTCACGAAGACGCGTATAATTCGGCCGGAATCGCCCGTCACTGTAGGCGGATCCCCTTCTCCCCGTCCCATCACAGCCGTATAAACTTATTATTACGGCTGACGTTTCCGAACTCGTGCCGCGGCGATAATGACGGGCACGCGTTACTTTCCGGTGGCGCGACGAATCGTGACCGGCCGGTCGAACGCGTTTTTCGATTTACCTCTCGAGTAATAATAGTAATAGTAAAAATAGTAACCGGTAGTAGCGGTAGTTTTCGCGCCCGAAAACAAATTGCGCCCGCGTCGGCGCGTCCCGATTATCGTGCTTTTCCGAACGTCGGTTCCTCCGACCGGTGTTTGGCCGACGTTTCGTCGATTGTAACGAACTATCGCCAGTGATGGGGGAGGGTAAAGGGGAGGCATCGTGGTTACAGTGGCGTTCGCTTTTCCGATTCGCGTCCGTAATGTCCGTCGAAGCGACACGCACGCGCGTACGTACGAGCCGACAATAGTTCGCTGTAATACAGTAACGCGCGCGTGCGCCACTAGATGTCGAGGCGTGTTTTGTTTTGAACGCGTCGAAAGAAAACGAAATGGTTCGAAAACGACAAAAAAAAATCGTGCCACCGATAATTCGTTTCGACGACGCAAATACCACGCGGTTTCGTTCGAACGTTAATTTCACCGTTGTCGTAGCGGTAGGTTAGGGCTCGAGCGAAAACTATTCGAATTCCTAAAAAAGAAAAAAAAAACGCCGGGTGACCGAAAACGGAACCGAATTTGTCGGGTCGTCGCCGCGTTCTAAACACCGTACCGAACGCTTGGACGTGCGTTCGAAAACGCACTCGTGGGCTAGCCGGTACAAAATGGAAAACCCGAAAAAAACACGCGCTCACGGGTGGAACGCAAATGAAACGTTTATTCGTTTTAGAATCCGAAAACGCGGTTGACGCAACCGAGCCATTTTATTTGTATAGTAACCGTGAACATTTGGTTATTTCTGTTTGGTTTGGATATACATGTTTGAGATCATTTCGGAGCAAGTTCTTTCGGTGGTGTCATCTGTTCCTGCGAGACGGGCAAACACACACGCACACATTTAGTACACGTTCTTGTATATATTTAAAATAAATACACGCGTAAGTATACGCGGCACCGACGCGTATAGCCTACAGGATTATTGTGTCCGGGAGGGGGCACTTGGTCGTCTCGGTGCAGCCTCGCGCGCATATATTATAATCTTCCGAATAGTTCTTACGAAAATACGCGTCTCGAATATCAACACATTTTTACTTCGCGGTCGCGCGCGCCGCCGAGGGTAAATAATATTTTTCAGAGGCGATTATTACTCTCGGCAATCGTCGCGAGATAAATGGCCGCACGATCGAGCCTTGTGTCGCGCTTGGCCTCCTACACACCGCGTGTCGCGTCCACAGGGCGGAATATTTTGAGCGTTTTACCGGGGGCGGACGTTAAACGAAACGTTATCATTACGATTCTACAGGCTCGTGCCGGCGGACGTGTTCCTTAATTGATTTTTACGTTTTATTCGCTCGCGTTATTTCGTTATTCATTCGCAATTGACAAAAAACAAAATACGTAACGTCGCCGTAGTATTCGGTACAACGGACAACAATAGACGATTATTATCGAACGTTACGACGGACGAACTGTGTTTTGATGTCGTTAAAATTCGATACATCCAAATAAACGGTCGGATTTTCAATATTTTACAGGTTTGTTTGGAATTCTACGATTTAGGAGTTGTACGGAGAAAATGGAAAACGTGTCGAATACAGCACCAACACACAATTGTTTACTAACGGAACGTAACGCGGGTCATCCGAGCACATCTGTTACACGAAAAAACGTTCTAAACGAAAAACGCTTAATAATAAAAAAAAAACGTTCGTCGTTCGGAAATAGTGGCCAAATAGTTGGTAGAAATAGTAGGCTCGTATCTCCTTTTTCTAGGGGGCTACACCGCTTACGCAAGACGCCTTGTTAAATTATCACTCACCCTGAGTTTGATCATTGATCTTGAAATGGAATCCATTTCTTTCGCGTGATTTTCTTCCGCTATTGTTTGGTACACGTCATTTTCGATCGACTCTTTTTCTTTCAACAAGTCCGAATACTTTTGCGCCACAAGTATCGTTAAGTCGCGATTGACTTCCGTCAATTTTTCGACTTCATTGGCCAATTCGTGATCTTCGGTCTACAATATTCGTTTACAATAACACCACTTAATGTACACGCCACCAATTCCGATATATTATTTCGAAATATCGAATTTCAAATGTACAAGTACATAATATTCTAAGCATGTGTGCATGCAAACGAATATTTTCGTACGATAGTTCATTTATTAGTAAGGAAGCCCACGGACTTTACGTGGCCACGAAAATTGAAAATTGAAGTATTCGTAAACAATACGCCGAACAAACCTTAAAAACGATTATTTTTTCTAATTTCTTAATTCAAGAATAGAAACCGTTTGAAATTGTTTGGTATTTGTTTATCGAGTATTTCGTTTTGTATCGTAATGATAATTTGATTTTTCATTCGCGAACGTGTCCGATGAAAAACTCAACAAATAAATCTAACACGAAACGCCCGTCTCGTCGCGAAATATTAACTTATCACAAATTGTAAATAGTAACGATTACGCAATTAATCGCCTTAATCGTCGAACGCGTGTAAATCGCGTAACAGTTTCTAGCTAGATCTAAAGTTAGATTTATTTAGAAGGTAAAATTCGTCTAAATCATTCAAAAAAGTGACCGTTCAAAAAAAAAAAATGAAATCGCGGAACGGTTAATAATAGTTTTCACGTTTCGTCGTTGTATCAAATTAGGTTCGTTTTTAAAAAAATTTCCTCGTCGTACAAAATGCATAATTAATTCAGTTTCCGTTATTTTCGTTTCGTTTAATAACGGTTTTTAAAAACGTTATCCATCCCCTTGCCTTAATTATGGATCCAATAAGTGTATACAATATAACGAGTTTGCCTCGTACACTGGCGTCGTCAATTTAACGTTTTGAAATTAAGTCGATATTTCGTTTATATATATGTATAGCGAGATTTTCTTACGACCTAAAGCAGAGGTGGCCAATCTGAGGCCCACATGGCGGCTTCCGTCGCGTATTCTTTACGCGACATAATTCTACTTACACGAAACAAACGTCCCGGAACAAATAATTCGCCATTATTTCGCGTTCGATTACGCTTGGCAATAATAATAACGACGACGACTGGTTTCAACAACAAACGACGAATTTCGAAAAAACGTCGCGACGATATCGGCTCGAGTGAGTTAATTAGACGGAGTTACGGATTATTTTTCGGAAACGAATCGTTGTTTTCGATAAACGGTTCTCAGCGTCGCTGTTAGCGTACGGATACGTTGTAAAAATAACATGTACATCTAAGGTGCACGCGTTACGTTTCGGGCTCTCAAAAAGTCCCAAAAAACCGAGTCCGAGACGACTATGTTCGACGATTTTACCGGGTTTTCGTCGTCGCGATTTTCGGGTTAGTTAGGAATTTGGGGCGGGCAATGATAATAAAAACGCGCTGCCGAACGAAAATTCGGGGCCGTACATTCGTTATAAATACGAAAACGGTAATAAACGAATAAACGCGGAATACGGAACGGCGACCCCGGGGAGAGACATTATCCCTTCGTGCACGGTTGGCGTTATAATTGTGACATTTCTCGCCGGCCACCACCACTTGACTACCACCTGCAGGTCGAACCGTCGAAGTCGTGTATTCGCCAAATTGACCCGCGTAGACGTTGGTGACCGCCGTTTTATCGCCAATATCTCTATTCAATTAAGAACTAAGTACGCAGGTTACACGCACAGGTGGTCGTCTACCACTACCCATTATATTCGTCGATCAATAGGAGTCAATAGAAATTCACTCGGCGCGTATAACGGTAAATTAGTCGCGAACGCCTTATAATTTATAACGTACGGGGACACGTTTTTCTCGCCCCGTATTCCGTACGACAATAACACAATACCATATAATAAACGGGCCCTGGCCTTTGCACGTCCGTGACGCTACGTTTCAACACGGGGTTGCGCCTAAATTATCGATAAATTATACGGTTGTACCACCACCAGCCTACGAACGTTAATTATGGCGTTTTCGTAATTAAGTACGCGAGCGTAACGACCTTAACGGTTCAAAGCGTCCGCCGTCGAAAACTCCCCGGAACGTGAACGTTGGCTGGTTTGGTTTCACCATCCCGTGGTCGCCACGCATTCGTACGAAATTCGTCGTCGCGCGTCCGGGCGACGGTTGTCCCGTAAAACTACGCGTTTCGCTTTGTGCGCCGAAAAACCGGAGGCGGAAACGTTCGGGGGTCGAACGCGGTTATAGGTTTCGTCGTACCCGTTTCGGTAGTTCGAGTGTTGCGGGGCGCGCGGAAAACAACGAACAACTAATCGCCATTACCAGCGTATCCGAATGCTTTTCGGTGCAGACCATAGCCTTCTCCAGCATTATTTTCGAAACGAAAATCATGTGCTTAAACTCGTTGCGCACTCGGTACAAGATCGTTCCCAGGTCCTTGTCGATGATCACGATTTGCCGCAAAATTTCGTCTTCGCAGCGCGCAACACGAAACCGCGGTTTAATACACCTACCCCAAACGCGTTCCCTTCGCGCCCGATTTACCGAACAACAATTCGTACAAGCCGCTCCCCTCGCAGTACAACCCTTGATGCTTGACGTTATTGAACTGCTCCGGGTCCGTCAGCGCGTCGATCATCTTGGTTAACCCGCGCCTGGTCGGCAGCTCTCTGGAAACCGTCTGTCTCCACGTTCTCGTCACGTGTTCTTCATTATCGTAAGTCGTCCATACCCTGGCCGGGAATATTTGTTCTAGCAGAGACGTTGCCCCGTACGCTTTTTTCTTCGTATGGTCGCCGTCGCAGTCGTCGTCGCCGCAACCGCGGCCGCCGTCCTAAACGTTTTTTCAAACAACGCGCACACACGTCTGGTGGCAATTCGTCGGTGTACGAACGCGTGATTTATTTCGGGACGAAAGGGCAGGCGACGACGCTACATTTCTAATCGTCATTTTCACAAGCGTTCGGTTCAAAGACGACGCGCCCGATAGTTTTTCGTTTCATAAGACGGTGTGTTCACGATTTTCGTGTTTAACAATACCGACGGTCGTGTTAGGCACCGAACGCTCCAATTATGTATTTTTTCGGTTTTCATTCGTTTGTGGTAAATCGCGTTTTATAATGTTCCGATAACTAAACGTCGCGTTAGAAACGTTAAATCGAAGTTAAATTATCCCTAGGTACACTTGATCGACCGGACCTCTACTACCCCCCCCTCTGCCACCACCACCACGCTAGACATATTTTACATACTTAAATTATTCCGCGCGTGAAAATGACGTTTGAAAACTACGCGCCACGAAACGTACGCGCCGAAGTCTGATAAATGTAAAAATATGCAAACGAAAATTGTGTAGTACGCCGAATTTTTGAATAATGAATAAATAAGCCGGGAAATACATAATTAAACGAATTCGGCTATAACTTAAAAGGGTATTCACTTTATTCGCTTTGAACTTGCCCGAGTAGCGTTTTATTTAAATCGATTTTTATGTATCGAGTGTCGACGAAAACCGAATGGAACCGGCTACGACCGGTTAAAATTACAATTGCTTTCAGCTACGTTTGTACGTAATTTGTAATAATTAACGCGAGGAAATTTAACACGACGTCGTCATTTATCAATAAGTGTATCGCGTAAAACCGCGACGTTATTGTCGAATAGTTCTCTCTAACGCCACATAGTTTTTGAAACGTTCGAACATTTGCCTGTAAACCGAATTCGCTCGCACGTAACGGCGATTTTGTTCAAAACCCGACCGATAATCGAATTCGGCGACGTATAGGTTCGAGAAAAGTCGTCCGTTTAGGAAACGCGAAACGCTATGGCCTGCGGTAATAGTACAACGGCGACGCGACGTAATATTCTAATTATATATATATATATATATATATACGCGTGTGTGCCGTACACGCGAACTATCGGCCTAATTAATTACTCTTTTTTCGATATCCGTAATATCCTCGGCAATGTTCCACTTCAAAAATCCGACGTTTTCAATGTCCGAAATGTCGATTTCGTCGTACTCCGCTTCGATGACATTTATTGACGTCATCGCGAATGGCGCGTTCGCATACACGCGAGCGTTGTTTTTGTTTTCGTTGGTTACGAAAGTTCTGTGTTTAATTCCGTCGGTGCTTTTCCCACGTTTCGTTTCCGGCCAGTTAAGTATTTACGCTAAACCAAGTTCACGTAAAACGTTCGTCTCCGTTATATAAACTACCGAACTCCGAAAATATCCCCCCCCCAAGTACGAATATCATTTACTGCGTCGAATTCAACGCCCACACATCCAATCACGGTGAACGTCGATTGGACGCGCGATTCAAAAACGATTTTAAACGTTCGTTTCGGCGTTTTTTTTTTACGACGCCGCCTTTTATTTTTACATTCATCGGACGACGAACGAAGTTAGTGAAACGATTCTTGGCGAAATTCGACGTCGTGTTTTAGTAGACGTTTTCGTATTTTTATTCTTTTAATGAGAAATTACGCTGCCGTTCTACTGGACAATAGCTCGTACGCGAAACCGGTTTTCTACACCAAAAACGTAAAACATCTATAACGTTTCTCTCGGTTTCCCCGCTTATTCTCCCCTCCCTACCACCCCAACACGCCAAAACCAATCGGAAATACTCGCGGCGTACATTATTACGTAACAGGGCAAATTGTTTTATTATTATTACGCGAACGGCTTGTTTGAACCAAACGCCATATTTAGTGTATCAAAAAATCCAAAAAAAAATAACAACCCGCGTACGTAAATCGTTATTTTAAATGTTGACGTTTGTAAGAGCCCTACGACGATGATTTTCGATCGTGTTATATATAAGTCCTATTGTTAAGTAACATATGACGCGCGTTTAAAGATACGGTATCCCACATAGAGCGCACTCGACACCGCGACGAATGTTTTCTCCGTTTTGAAAAGAATGTAAACGTACGTAGGAAACATTACGCGTCCGAGTTATAGCGTAAATAATATATTTATAGAGGGCTGTCCGAGGTCCGATTTAGATCGGACGGTCCTCGTGTTTATAGGGTCGTCCTGAGGAAATGCGCCGCACATATTTACGAAAAAAATCCGAAACACCGAAAGAACATTTTCCTTTCCGAGAGCGATTTTGTGCGAAAAAATCGATATATTAAATACGTATACATTAACGACAGAGTCGTCGTCGTCATAATTAATCGTCGGCCCGATTTGAGGTAACCGAGGCGTTCTTTGCGCTAAATAACGATAATTATTTCGTTTTTCCAACGACGATTAACAGCGACGCGACACGGTAGCCGCGCGTACATATTTCGAATAACGGAGTTTTCGCCGCGGAACCGTCGGTGGTAATATATCGTCTAGCCGCGGTTCGTGATTTGCGTCGTGATATCGGCGACAAATAGTTTTTTTTTAACGCGTACGCGTAAAATGAACGCCGAACGAACGTTTTGCCGACGCGACAATGTACGCGTTCGATACACCGTCGTCTCTCGTGTTTCGGCTAGACGCGTTTGGTACCGTCGTCGTCTCCCGCACGGTGAACGAAAAAGCCCGCGTTTATTAGGCACGCCACCGTTGCGTACGCGTCGCGTCCAAACCGAATAATACGTCGACGTGCGAATCGCGTTCACGGTCGTGACGCTATAAATAGCGTCCACGGGCGGTGTTTTTACGCCCGCGTAGGCGAATCGCGTACGAACCGACGACGAACAAACAAAAAAAACCCCCGAATAATACACGGCCGACTCGAAACGTTTATCGCCGGCACGTCACGTTTATCGCGTTCGATTAATCGTAAATAATATTTACCAGCCAGACACACCCCGCCGTACTCGGCGGATGGTTAGTGGATGGGGGGAGGGGAGAACCGTCTTTTTTTCCCGACGCGACGCCGCCATTTACGTCTCGCCGACGTTTTCAAATAGAAATAATATTAAATAAATAATACAACTCCGAGACGTGCCGCCATAGACCCCCGCGCCACACCCCACCGTGGTGTAACTTGGATTATCTCGGCGACCCGCCGTTATCGTTCAACGGCCGCCCGCCGCCATTGGGCCCGGGCGAATCGAAAACTTTTCCCCGTTACGCCGTCGCCGCGTACAATTTATTCGAACCGTCCGAGTGTTAATAAAAAAAAAAAAAAACAACCGCGGGCCGTTTAAACGCGTCTATTTACACGTATACACACACGCGTACTCGCGCGTTGTCCGTAATACGAATCGATTAGGTTCTCAATGAAATTCGAGCTACAAAAACAGCTACGTATGTATGTGTTTATATACACACACACACACACACACACACACGAAAGACGGAAATTTCGACTTCATTATAGGCGGAACGGAAAATCGAAATTAAATATTCTTCGAGCCGAGTTTACCCTAAATGGAATAATGGCGAACGCCGTCGTCGTGCGCGCACTTGCCGCGGTCGTCGAGACTTAGGAACGATAACCTTCGTCGACCTCGGCGCATTATAATTATTACACGCTTCGAACCGTAAGCGCCGGACGCGTAGACCCTAAAAATTTACCGTTCGCGTTGTGAACACGCGCGCGCGCACCGACGTACCACAATTCACCAGTCCCCGAACTTTTTCCCGGCACACGTACGCGTACGTAGTATAGACCGTTTTTTTGGCGCCGTACGTTTTTTTCGCCTTTTCTCCGCCGTAGTTAATTGTCGACTTTGCGTAACATTTCAACATGAAACGTTACTTGTTGTTCAATAAAGAACGTTAAGGATACGACGTCCCTCGTAACGCGAATTTTTCCAAAAACCCACTCGAATCGTCTACAAGTATCAATGGCGTCCACGAAGTTTTCGGCCCAAAATGTGGCCCCCTTTGTGTATACAGTTTTCAAACGAGTAGCTTAATTTCTACCTCATTCGTCGGGTACATCCGTCTCTAAACGCGGATTAGATCGAATATCGCTATGACGGGTTCGGGACGGGAGTGGAGCTATTTGTTTACGATAATTGATTTTCCACGTAAATTCCGACGTGCGTCGTCGACTGTAACAGTTTTTCCAGCGGTCGCCGCGAAAAGTTCGTTTTCTTTTTACCGTGGATTCGAAACGCGACCCGTGTTCGATTTACGTTTCGCCGTTACGCCGGCACTGCAAACGCGTAATGTGTTTTTGTCTTTGGTTCGCGAGAATTCCGCGCCCTTTCCGTTCCGGAAACCCGATAGTTGTACCACTTTTCGCGTACGTCTCGTCCGAACTATCGTTTGTTCGACGCGTATTAATTCGTCGTTAATGGACGAACGCTATAATCCATCGATCGAATTGTGTACATAACATAACCGTCGGTTCCCAATCGACGATACACCGACACAAAGCGAGTGCCATTAGCATTGTTTCGTCCGCGCGAAAAGAATTCGATTCTCGAATAATACGCGACTGCACCTGCGCCCGTATGGACGTTATTAAAAACGCGTTTGAAACTAGTCGTGGAAAAAATGTCGGTAAATAATCGTTAAAAACATCTCCCGCTTAATTAAACGTGCACGCTGGCCACCACGGCGCGTATCCACGTATTTTCGACGAATTTGCGTTCGCGGACGCGGTCGTGCGGAGTTGTGAACGTATAAAAGGAAAATTGGAAATTTTCGAAAACGAATTTGTAAACGACGCGACGCCGCGAGACGACCAATACGAAAACGATCGTTTTTGTTTCTGGACAGGAGGGGGTAACAATATTTTGTACTACTTTACACTAAAGTCGGGTTACGCGCGTTTATGTAACTCGCGTTAAAATCGTGTGTTATTATTATTTGTTCGTCGTAAACAGAAATCCACGGAAACGCCGTTGAAGTGCGCCGAAAAAGAAAAACGCTGCTCGAACGCCCATAATCGCGCGCCAAAGTTGTAAACGATTTTTCAATCAAAAGTAGCGCGCGCCGTGAACGAATCAGCTTATACCTTACACTTAGGCGGAGAGGTTCCGATACAAAAGCGGTTTATTACTAATTAACGGATACGATAAACACTACGCGTACGAACCGTGTTACGTTTCGGGCGGTTTCGAAACCGTCGTCGGCGTTCAAAACGGTGGTATTTTCTCGCAATTTTCGGATAGTGCGGCGCTGAACACGTTCAACGGGAAGTTCTTACGCAGAAAATCGGATCGGGAAAATCGAAAAACGCGTCGAATAAAGCGACCCCTATCGCTAAATAGTGATACGCGTATCGAACCAACCGATCATTTACTATTCCTTCTACGACCCAAAACGTTGACGCAAACAAAAAAACGAAAACCCGAAATTCGGCAGGTACACAAGCAAGTATGAACTCGTAACGAACCGAAAACGCGTTTCCGTCCTCTGCGCAACCGTCCCCTCTACGGAAATGCCAAGCGCGTGTAATTTATGCGTACTTACGAGTAAACACTCGAAAAACCGACACGCTTTTTATCGTCGCTACACTTTGTATATATATATTATTATTATCACGTCGACGAAAAACGCTTCCCGTACGTCGTTATTTACGATCCCCTGGCCAATTGTTTCCTTCCCGACCGTCGAAGTCGTACATATTTTACGCGCGACGCGTTTTCGTCCGGCGTTAGGTCGACCCGCGCGCGCCTTCCCTATAAACGTCGTCGTACATCCGCCTTTTTCAGGCCACACGACCGGCACGGAGGATGTTCGTTCGACAGCGACCACAGCCGACTTTGTCGGTCTTTGACCTACGAACTTTTGAATCCGGCCCAGTCACGGTGTGTCTACACACCGACGGTTTCCGAACGTACGGGCCAAGCACCGTAACGACGACAACTTTTTACGCGTCCCTGGAAAATCGGTCGGACGCGCGTCTTCGGGATACTTAAGGTCGTCGCACACGTCGTTTAACCAAACACGCTTCAATCCAATCTCTCCTATTCGCGTCGACGTAATTGTGTCTATCGAAAACGTACCTATTGAACGCCTGACCGTCACGCGTCCGAAACGGGCGCGCGTTCGAACCGTTTTTCCGCGGTTATCGGTTTCTCGCGTATATCGCGTTTGGACGACACGATTTTGAAAAAAGGCGCCGAATAATTTTACCCGAGCGCGTGTATAACATAATTGTAAGAGTGTAAACGGCAAGTACTTTTGATACTGGCGAACACTGTGACGTGTTATTGTTTTACGACTTTGTTGACTCTGCGATACCGCGGAAGCGATTAGGTGAAATGTTTTTTTTTTTTTGTCAAAATTTCGTGCACATTCTATTAGAAGGTAATTCCATTAACGTTACGAGTTCAAACGATAAAATAATGCTACCCGGGTATTTTTTTGCAAATAATATTCGAATACGGTCGGTCTTTTTCTATTTAAAATTTCCAAAAATCAAATGTTTTTATAAAAAAAAAACAATAACTTACAAAACATTGGCCATCACGAACCGGCGACTGTTAATTAAGAATAAATTAAGAACAATAATTCCCGTACATAGTTCGTCGCGTACCATCAACAACTATATATATATTGGTAGCCGAACGGCCGCGTGTTCGTTCCGAACGAACGCAATTGATTAAATTTTAATTACGTTTTCGTCGATCGAGTTTTAATTCGATACACTATCGTCGTTCTTCCTGCAAACGAACGATATTCACACGCCTATCTTCGTAAATTATTTCGAAGTACGTAGCGACGCGCTACATATACCGCGAACAGACGAGTCGTTAGTATATTTAACGTATATCCTACTCGGTACGGCACCTCATTTGTTTCGTATATTAAACGTTAATCGACGTTACGTATATATTTAAAAATATCGAAAATCCAACATCGGTCGTATACAAGTTATTTTTCGACGTTCTTCGAACGCAAAATATTTCCCCCGACCGGTAATACTCGAAAGTACAACCGCGATTACAAACCGACTATTACGTTGTTTTCCTCCGGCCAATAACGTCCCGAAAATGGCGAACCTCTTCGTCTGCCGCCTCCTCCCCGTCAACCCGATAATATTGCTCGACATGTCATCGTTTCGAAAACGTAATTTCTATATGCTTCAAGAGCTCGAAACGTAACGCGAACACGCGTAACGTCGTTTTAACGATATTCGTCGTTAATATAACGCGACGGTTCTAAAGAGGAAATAATCAAAAAAACCGCTAAAACTCTCCGTGTCTAAACAGAGCCCAAAGCAGAACCACCTATTTGGAAAATTAGTAAGTAGCGCGTATTACATACGCGTATATTACGCTTAAGTTTTAGCGCGGTAATTTAAAACGTAAACGAAATTCATTTTGGACCAGACGAAATTCCACTCTATAACGCACTTAAAAGAATGAAAAAACGACCGCTAACGCGCCCGTAGTGATCTACATATAACGTCTATATAACGTACCCGATAAATACCGTTCCCACGAGACGCTACGTACAATAATCCTGAACGAAGTCAACAGAATGAATATTGAATACCTCCACCAACCTGCAGCATCATTGTCTCGCTTTTTTTAAAATTAAATAATACGACGTACGTAACCGCCCCGGTAAAAATCATTTACTAATGATTTATTGTGTACACGGCGCGTTATACACTCGCGGGCGCCTATACACCTTTTCCGATAACAATTTTTTTAAACGCGTTTTATTTTCGTATTACGTTCGCTGCCGTCGTCGGCGACGTACGTAAAACAATATTAGCCGCACAATCGATCGTAACGAGCGCGCACACACAAGCTATACGACACCGTGAATAAGCTTCGGTATATTTATCGAACTCGATTATTTTTATTCGGACACCGCTCGACACGCTACATTTACGTACGCTATTTATTAATTGGATTTCCAGTACGTCTTAGATACACCGTACAAACAGTCATTGCGTTATCAATTTAACGGCGGTCGTCTCGTCGTTTTCCGCGTCGGAAATTAACCGGCCTCGTACAACTGTGCGTACGTACGGGCGTTGGTTTTTTTCCGTTTCGGTTACGATTTTTCCTAAGTACGTTTATTGGTCTTTACGCGCTTCGAAACGCGTTCACCCTGAAAACTACCGACCGTACCGACGGCTATTACCGCGCTGTTTCGCGTGTAAAAACAAAATCGTCGAAGAAGCCGATATTTCGAACGCACGATTTATACGTCGTATAGTTTTTGGGAAAAGCGCACGTAAGTGCGGAATTGTCATACTATACTCGGACGTCTAATACGCCTTTAGGCGCTAAATTGGAGGAAAACGTATCACAGTCCGTCGTACATATCGGCTATAATAAATAATTTTTTAATTATTCTGAATTTATTTCGTCGCGTTATTTTTCGCTTAAATTCGACGCGTAGTGCATTCGGCGGCCGTTCTTTCAAACTTCTCGCTCTTTTCACGTATTTACAACGCTTATATTTTGACGCGTTGAGACGTTTCTTCGAATAGGTTTTATTAGCGCGTTATATTCGTCGCGGCCTGTGCAATACGTTTACATATATATATATATATACAATCGATTTATAATGGACAATTTTAATCTCGTAGTTTTAAGTGCGCGCGCGGGTTACAACTTTAACCGTCGGCTCTTAAAAAAAAAACGTATACACACGTATATTCGTGCGTACTCGGCCGGCCCCTCGAAAATACTATTCTCTATAAATTCCGAACGTGTACAGGTATAACTCTCAATTAACAACGTCCTCCGCGAGTCTGGCGGCTATATAGTTTGTGTGTCGGTAGATAATAAAAATGGAAATCGCGGCCGAACGTTTCCGAAACGGGTTTTACACATCTATCCCTTACGATTCGAATACGTTCGGTTAACTATACGCGTCACGACGGCGACCCTTTTATTTATTTTTTTTCTCCTATTTTTCTGTACACACAAACGGGTTTTTATCCGAACGATTCCCGCGCAGTCTTATTGAATAAAAAATATAAAATCGTTAAATTATTTTGTCAAGTATACATATATATATATAATTCACGTTCTTTGATCTTTTACCTAAGCATTTCGAATACAACCGTATATAGGTGGTGGGTATAATACACGAACACCCATGTATATAAACTATACTATATCTCGTACCTCCTGCCTTGCACAAAACGTATAGCGTAACATACTAACGTACAACGGATAACGTATTAGACTTATTCATTACCATACGGTCGAAAACTTCACGGGACTTCCTGTCGCGCGTATATTTCGAAAAACCGTACGCTCGGTTTTATTCCATACGATTACGGTTGGTTGTATTTTGTTTTCGTATATACACGTACCGAATATCGGACCAATTAAATGGAACTTGAACTTTATTCGAATTAATAGCTTTTTACGACCTCGTATCCGTATAAAATAATCACGGCTAAACGAATGTGCACGGTGCGCGTATTATTGCCTCGTTTTAATAATTCCGTAGTAACAACATCCGTTATGTTATATAATATTTAAAACAAACTCCGTTTAGGTTATTACATTGTAACAGTTATATAAATTACAGTGTACGGCGAGTACGCCGAAAACGAATAACGCAATGACGAAAATATGACCGTGACGATATTAATTTTTTCTTAAGCGACGGTGTACGGTTGTTCGCCCAGCTTTTCGTAAGACAACGTCGATTAAGACTATTTTTAGAAAATGTAGGGAAATTATCGTGTCCGTGCGTCGGTTTTATATAATAATAATAATTAAAATTTATAATATTTATCGTTTTATATTTTAAAAACGATCGTAAATCAAATCGTTATAGACCAAACTGACATTATTCGGACGGCTCGGTTTTTAATTAAATTATTTTAGCTTAGACAAACGTTTAAAGATTAGGCAACGAATGTCAAAAACTCAAAAAGTATCGTTATGCGGGCGCACGAAAAATGATTTATTTTCCATTCGATTATTTAATTTCGTTTAATTAAATTAGATATTAAATGCATTTTCTTCCCTACGCCATTGTACGTTGTTCGTGTACGACAAAAAAACCGTTCTAAATATAAATCGTTTCGGACGTTTTTCGTAAATCGTTGGAAACGATGTACGACGGTGGCTACAGCTATGACTAAGCGGTTGAGAGGTAATTTTGATAAAACTAGTAAAACAAGTACGTACCACCAATATCGTCGTAATGAATCGAATAAACTTGAACTTATAAATGTAATTAAATACGTTCTCGGATGACGTGAAAAGTAGGAGGGTTTCCCTAATGCTGTTGCCGTTTCACGCGTCGTTCATTTTTTGCGTCAAAAACAAACGTGACAAAATAGCGAAATCGTGTACCATTCCATCCCTTTTTTCTTGGAAAAGTATAAAAAAAGGCGACACTCGGCGAAGCATTTGAAACGATTTTACGAACGAGAATTGAAAAAATATTCCACAGTTTCGCCGTATAAACTCGTAACGTCTGTTCTCCGCGTACAAAATACCTATATAAATGTATCCGTCGCGCGGTGATATTCCTCAAGATTAGACGTAAATTAAAATAAAATGTTAAAAGTTAAGTTAGGAGTTACTCGTACTTTTTATTATTTATTACTTCGTGTATGAACCGGGTAACGTGAATGGTCGAATATTATGTTTGTAATTCGACTGCGTTAGTTCGAACAATTTAGTAAAGTTATTTTCAAGGATCACTCGTCTTTCCGCTCTTGTATTTTCATAACTTGTTTGTCTTTGTCCAGATTCCAACCGGAATATTATTTCCATTTTTAAACAAATATTTTCTCGGTCTTCGGTTCGAATCTTATCTAATATTTGTACTTGCGCGCGCCCGAAAAAACGTTGGCGGAACGGTTCGGGGGATCGCAACACTACTTGACGCGGTGAAAAAAGTCGAACCTACCGCATATATACGGCGTTGTTTGAACGCGTCGCCACAACGCACAAACGGTGTCCGACTGCACGCGTGACGTGAGGAATGGCGGAAAATTACCCCGTCGTAAATATAACGATCGTTAATCACGGCGATAATTTTCGTTCCTTCGGTGTGTACACGAACTCGGCCTGTTTGATAATCCGGCGCGCCTTAATTTTGATCTACGCAAATACGTACTCGTACGTCGTACGTGGTCCGGGACAAAAATTCGGTTGTTCCGTTTAGGTATACGCACAATTAATCGAAACGTGTGTGTTTTTTCCCTATCTCGTCGATTTAATAAGTAATAATTCGTAATAAAATATCGGACGATTTTTACGCGTATAATATTATATATTATATCGATTACATAACACACGTCTGCCGAAATCGACGCGGGAGATTTTTTTTCTTTTTCTATTGATTAGATTATTACGAAAACGCGTATCACGCATTTGGTAGATAACGTTTCGAAAAACACGAATATAGCGCTCGAGAGAATTGAGATATACGTACACACACGTGTTTGTGTATATATATATATA